>CAJNIZ010042731.1:23501-40438 GCA_905231905.1 Symbiodinium pilosum
TCCATTTTCTTTTCCATTAGCCCTGGGTAACCCCAATATAACCCATATAAACCCAAAACCCTGAACCCTAAGTCCCTAAATGTAGTAGTTTCCATGTTCTTTTCCATTATCCCTAAAAGACCCCACTATAACACCTATAAACCCAAAACCTTAAACTCAACACCCCAAATCCTAAACCCAAAAATCAACACCCTAAACTCTAAAACCCTAAACCTTACACCCAACACTCAAAACCCTAAACTCTAAACCCTAAACCCAAAACCCTAAAGCTTGGCCTCCAGCTCCCTGAGGATGGCAGCGTTGATGGTGTAGCCGCCCGTGGCAGCATACCCTGAAGGCAACAGCGCTGTTCCTGTCGCAGCCCCTAAAATCACGTGGTGGCCAGGATTCCGGGTTTAGGGCTATATGGCGGTGTATAACCCTGATAATGGAGAGTCATATGGAAAGGAAAACGGAAAGTGACATGGAAGCCGGTGACTTATGTTACTTCTCAAACTTTGAAAACTTTTGTTTTCGTGCTGTAAGCCCTAAACCCCAAACCCTTAACTCTAAACCCTGAAGGGCATCAAACAAACCATGAGATTGCAGAGGGATTATGAGATCAATATAATTTAGGAGGACACCCCCACCCTGTAAAAGCGGTATAGTAGGGACATGTCACACCCAAATATAATCCTTATCATCCCTTACAGTTGCCAGTACTGGGTGGGGGGTCAACCTAAGATATATTATTCTTCTCGTGATATGCTGCAGAACGTTGAATTTCAAGGAATGTCCACAACAATTCGCAAGCTGCTTCCACGTTCTAGACGTAAGAGGGCTTCAGTCGGATGCAGCGCATAGGGATCCTGAGATTTAGATAAATCTTCGGCGCTGTCACTCACCTGTGAGATGCGCGTCGCATCTTGCTTCAAGGTTCTTATGCCAAACAGGGAAATTCAATTTGCTCCTCTTTGATTTTTGAGCAAAGTGCCTCTGACATGAATGACCGTTCTTCCCTCGAATGGGCGAATGCACCTTGGGACCGTCCAGTCACTGCTTTGGCAGCTGTCCTGCAAGTCTAAATCAAGGTATGCCATCTGCTTATAGCCGCATGACGGAATATGAAGGGGCCCTAATATATCACGTATGCCTTGTGGTCACTTCTTGGGGATCCGGGATAGGAACTATGTTAGTATGGACTGTCTTGAACATCTGCCACTTTTTGAGCCCACATGAACTCACACAACACCAAGCCTTCCAATGCAAGATGTGTGTGCCGACGCTCTGTGTAGATGAGTTCGTTTTGCAAAGTGCCGCGCTTATTATTGAGTGCCTGCGATCCACTGGTCCAGGATGGCAACATAGCAAAGACCGTCTTAAATCCATTATCTATAAGGCAGACTTGTGAGACAACTGCAGAAACTTCGTCTGGCATGCTTCTCAAAGGCTGTTCAGAGGCCTGATAGCAAACGTGAGCTATTCAGCGCAGAAGAACTGGAGGGAGGTGGCTCATGCACTTTGGATCATTTGTAGCATTTTTTTTCGTGCGGTGCCCTATAGGCCCCCCTATCTTAGAGCCGCGCAGTACTAAAGTTGAGTCCTGGCCCCTGCTGGTGCAAGGAGTAAAGCCCCGCAAACGCTGCCAAGTCGTGCCAAGCCAGCTGCCAGCCTGTAAGCGAGGTCATTATTACGACCACAGGTGCAAGCTTTAGCTTCCAGTATGCAAGCCACAACATTAGAGTCCGAATCCGACTGTAGAAAACGGGTCAGAGTATCTATGTGACCATGAACATTTGTGTTGGCGGCACCATCTTGCGACCTTTTGTGCTTGAACATCTTGACTGTTTATCACTCCTCCTCTTGCAGCTCCATACCACTTAGTGGCACAAGCAACACCCCCTGTAGCTACCGTTGCTAACAGTTAACCGTGCTATTGAAGGGTCCAGTCCAGGTCAAGCTGAACCCGAACTCTCGAAATCATCCCTCAATCCCACACTTGCCATGAACCTTCCCCGAAACCCTTACACCCTGATGCCCCCCCTAAGTAGATGGAATATGGCTTTGGGTATCTTTTAATTGATAACCCCATATACCCCACATTCTATCTACTTAAGGGGGACTATAACCCCCACACCCTAAACCCTAAATGGTAGTTTCCATTTTCTTTCAAGTCTCCCTATATAACCCCTTAAGGGGTACTATAACCCATAAACCCTAAACCCTAAACCTAAATAGTAGTTTCCATTGTCTTTTCCATTATCCCTATATAACCCCTCAAGGGGGGACTATAACCCCCAAATCGAGGTTTGGTAAGCCCTAAACCCTGAACCCCAAATGCCAAGAGGCCAGGCGCCCATCGAGGCTCCCACGACCAGCGTGGGCGGAGTGGCAGCGCGCTCCGCATCTCCAAGCGCCTTGTCCCAGGAGGTTTTACATGAGGTATACCCTTAAGGGTCCAAGGAACGAAACAATAGGTTAATGAGGTTTTACAAGAGGTATACCCCCTAACGGTCCAAGGACCCAAATAATAGGGCTTTCTTACTATGGTTCTAATAATATTTGTGCCCTAAAGCCCTATTATTTGGGTCCTTGGACCCTTAGGGTACAGGATTTCATAGACAAGGCGAGGAGATTTACAATGATGTTTTTTACAATTCCTACACAAAAGTCAGAGTTTTGCTATGGTAGGCTGAGATTTATAGGGTAAGAATAAATGGTATTCAAGACCAATAGAAGGGGCCCACAAGTTTGTGTTCGTGAATAGTACCTACATAGGGCTACTTGGATCCCTACGGCTTCTTGGCAGCGGTCTAGCGGCCGTGGGCCCAAACAATGGTGAATAGTACCTACATGGGGCTACTTGGATCCCTAGCGCTTCTTAGCAGCAGTTTAGCGGTCGTGCCTGGCAAGTTCGCAATCTAAATTGGGTACTGCCCCACCATGTAACAGTCTAGATTAGGGGCCATACTAGCTATACATAACTAGCAATATTATACATATTCTCCAGCTGTTGCAGCGGGGGCAGTACCCAAAATGCAAATCAAGTTGCGAATCGAAGCACTGGCTGCTTGGTCTACTGCATTCTTGCGCCTCCCCCTCTTTCAGGGAAATTACTAGGCCTGCAACAACTGCGCACCTCAGGTCGGAGTAGCAATAGAGTGGGCATCTCCATGGACACGCAGGAGGAAGGTTTGATTTTGCCACCTTGCCCTAAACCCTAAACCCTAAGCACTAAACCCTAAGCCCTAAGCCCTATAGACCCTAATCCCGAAACCCTAAACCCTAAACCCTGAGCCCAACCCTCAACCCTAAACCCTTGAGCCCTTGAGCCCTAAACCCTGAACCCTAAAACCTAAGCCCTAAACCCTAAACCCTATGCCCTCAACCCTAAACTCTAAAACCTAAAGCAAACTGCTCATACAGTAGGAGCTTAGGATGGAGATCCCTGAGCTATGCAGCCAGCTCCAAACCCAGAGGACCCAATACCCCTTAATTAAAGGGGGATATAGGGCCTTTATAGGGGTTCTTTAAGTGGTTATAGAGGATAACGGAAAGGAAAATGGAAACTACTATTTAGGGTTTATGGTTTAGGGTTTGTACCCAGAGAGCCCAATACCCCCTAATTCAGGAATATACCCAGGAATATATAGGGATTCTGTAGGGATTATATAGGGATTATAAAGGGTTCATATCGGATTATATAAGGAATCTACTCTACATGGTACTAGGGTCCCGAACATGATTTAAGCTATATTCCTGAATTAAGGGGTATTGGGCTACTGGGACTGGGAAGCTGAGTACACAGGACAGGATAGAACAGGTGCCCCTTCGGGCCTTGCATTAGCCATCATGTTGGATGTTTACTTGCATTAGCCATCATGTTGGATGTTTAGGACACATTTGTTTCCGCACGCTGTTTAAGAACAACAGCCCGCAGAATACCGAGGGCACGAAGAGGAGGAGCCATTCCTTGGGGCGTTTGGGAAAGGCATATATCGGGACTATATGGTGATCACAGGGATGATGTTAGGGCCCTTTTAAGAGATGCTCCACATAGCTTCCTGGGGGTGAAGTAGGAAACAAGAGAATTTATTATACAGGGCTTAATACATGAATTATATTACGTTATTCTTTACTAACCACCAGTATGATCCCAAAAACGCAGCTACGCCACCCCGCTCCACGGCCTCACTGAGGCTGCTCAAAGCCTGAAGGCCACTCAGCAGATCTAGGCATACATGGGTAGTTCCCAAAAATAAGGGTCAAATTTTTCGTATCCCTAAATATTAGGTGCCGTAATGTGATCTATAACGAAAAAGAGCCAATGATGTTGAGAAAAACAACATCATACTTAAAGTACTAGTAAGAGTCATGGAATAATATGAGAAAAAGATCAATGAAAAGAAGAGCGATAGTTATGATCACAGAAATATTGTTACTTGACTGTGGTAACATTCAAAATAACAAATGCATCTGAACCCCCTAGTATAGCATCGCAGCATCCCTGAGAGCATTGCTATGTGGTTGTGGAGACTAGCCTTCCTACCGCGGGACTTTCTCGCTAAGACTGGAATGTGGCCGATTGCTTGTTGAAGTTTGTGGACGTACTTTGACATCGGCACCTAATCTAAGATGATCTTTGAGCTATACGCTGGGCCATTAAGTTGTGCTTACGGTGGTGCGGGTTTTCCGAAATCAAGGGCACCCTTTTTGAGGTTCCCTATCATTAGCATGACCCGAAATTCGGGTCTATACCGGGACCGCCTTCGTTTTAGAACCATCTGGTCTTGCTTCTAGCTCATGATAAGTTTGAGGAGTGCTCTGGCTTGTTACTGGTCGGTACTGCATACCTGGATCGTGATCGTGCTTCACCACCGAAATACAGACGCAAGGAGAAACCAAAGCCGCCACAAACCTTTTCAGGACACAGTCAATCTGGCGCAACTGCTCTAAAGCCCAAAAACAAAGAAGACCTCCAGGACCAAACCCTGGAACTCTAGCTGACACACCCGAAAGTCCCCCCCCCCCTCAGCTGCCAAGCAAGACCATGCTACACTGCTCTTAAGCACAAAATCCTGCGCCCGAATCCCTATATCGAGCCCAAAATCCTAATCCCAAAGCCGTGAGACCCTCTTACAACCTACTCCCCCAACCCTAAACCCTGAAGCGGAACATCCTAAGCCCTATAATCCCAAAACCCTACTGACACCATAAGCCCGAGAATCCTGAACCATGATCCCCAAACCCTAAACTCCTAACCCTATATACCACTACATAGCCCTATATCCCCACCGAGTCCTCTACATCCCCAAACCCTAGACAGATCCATTTCCCCCTCTCAAACCCCGAGTTCCCACCCTGAGCCTCTGCGGGAAGAAGGGGATCCTCCGAACCCAGGGGCTTCGCCTCAGCTGAGACTGGCAATGCATTTTTTGTCGGTATTCCTTAGGTGGAGCCCCCGCCCTGTAATAATAGTGGTAGAGTAGGAATATAAGAGGCCCCTAAAATAAGCACCATTATCCCTTATAGTCACTATTACTGGGCTGGGGGTCCACCATGGTCCACCTAAGGTATCCCTATATAGTGCTACCTATCCCGACATACCTTTACAAACCCTTGTAACCCTGCAATCCCCAAGTTGAAGGTTTAGGGCTGCAGGTTTGGTGTGCAGGGCTATCTCAACTCAGAGATGATATACACGCAAGAAATGATCTACACCTACCTGAACCCCACAAGTGTGTAGAATAATTGCCTTTGGGTATATGTTTAGGGGCGTTTGGTGATCATTCTAATTACCCACTTTTGGGGCTCAGGTAACCCTAAAGTATGCGCAGACAATTGGCAAGTTAAAATACCCCATATGCGCGGGTTGAATAACACCTGCCTCAGTGCATATATGTGTATATATATATGTATATGTAGAGAGAGAGAGAGAGAGAGAGGGTATGTGTACATACATATATATATATATCCATATATATGTACATATTATGTATATACGAACTATCATTACTATTACTGCTGGTCTTACTACGGTTATTGTTACTGTTACAACCATTATTCTTACAACTGACGGGCTCCGCAGCTTATCTTGTTTGACACCCAGCTGTTCCACATAGTACGCCAACCGCCTCCACATAGCCCACGAACATGAATCTCAAAAGCTCTCGCGAAAAGTCTGGCTTTGATGAGCTTCTACCAAGTCGCGTACTCCAAACAGCGTAACTTGTAGCCACGCTGCTTGGCATAGGCCTGGTCTGAAGAATGATCTCCTAATTAGGACCTCCCCACCCCCCTGACTATAGATACTCCCCAGATTACATAACTGCAGAATGTTGCGGATATATGCTCTTAAATTAGGGGTTACGGGTCATTCTTACAGGAAAGGAATGTTGATGGATCTTTGGGTTGAGATTGTGGATCAAAAAACTATGACGAAATCATGCACTACAAATACTATTACTTCTAGTGCCATAGAGGATACGCGCATCACTAGTGCGTCCAGTGTGTGGAATTACACTATGCAGCAACAAGATCCCAATACCTCCCGTAGATCTTTGAGGCACACAAAGTTTCAGCTGCAAGGTCTTGGACCGCATTGACTACCAATACGCCCTAGCCGCCCTCCCCAAGACGTGAAGCTCAACTGCAACACCATTCCCACCCATTTCACGGCTTTGGAGACGAGCCAAAATCACAACCCAGGCATCAGGAGCCCAAACACACACACACACATACACATTTTTCTTCTATCTACTGAATGCAAAGGCCTAACACGACTCGAGTAAGGATTTGGGTTATGTTGAAATGTAGTCACGCGGCAAGTCAAAAAGGCTGTATGGGAATAATGCCAATAATTATTCAAGCTGGCACGGTAGGCTTGCCTAAGTTTTGTGCCTCAAGGTAGCGCTCCTTGCGTCCGCCAGGTAGTGAACCGCAGCCCGGCAAGTAGAGCAGGGACGGGGGTCTCCTTTGGCTGCAACTACAGTACCCCTTAAGAAGATGGAATATGGAGTATATCGGGATCTTATTATAACGTACCCAAAGCCATATTCTATCTACTTAAGGGGGAGGTAACAGGGGCCTCTTGAAGGTATGGATTAAGTGTGGACAATCAAAAAAAGGCATAGATGCCATATTGCATGCTTATTACAGACTCAACTAACCCACTGGCCTTGCAAGTGCGATCCACTTGCAAATTCGAAGCAGGTGTTACAACATCATCATCATCATCGTCACCATCATCGTCATCATACCTATACTCCCACATCAAAGCCTGAGAGCTGGTGCACGTCGGGAGATTGCAGGGCTTGAGGATTCATGGTGAATTCTGACATTTCCAGGCTTTCCCACATTATCCATACTGGAGACCTATAGGAAAGATCGAGAACGAATCCCCATGTAAACCTTACCGCAGCTCATGCAGCCTACTCTTTCGACGCAATTTCCCAAAGCAGACGGATTCTTATTGCAAGGGCCAGGCTTTCCCGAAAGTGTGCATACCTGCTCCATCCCGTAGATCATCCCAAAGGACTCACGTAGGTTAGGGTTTACGGCTTTGGTTTAGGGTGTAGGATTTAGGCGTCCATAAGAATGAGGGGGTCTCTTGTTGGAAGCTCTTACGATGAGGGTTGCAATATGTTTGGATATGCTAAGGGGTGCCCCAATAACCAATGTTTGGAAATACCTGTTGAATCCTGCAAAGCAACGTGTTGTTAGTTCCTGAAAACCCACAGGCCTTGGTAGAACCATGCTGGGCTCATCCATTAGGCCGCCGCGCGCAGCCAAAGCATATTATGTCCACTCAGCACACTGTCTGTCCGCTTTGGGGTGCCTATTTGACATTTTTTTGGGGGGGGCTGTATAGTAAGGGTATGTGTATTTGTATCTCGAGGAAAGGCCATGAAGGTGACAAGTGTGCCCAGGGGGCCTTAAGGTTGAGTGGCTGCTCTGTATGCAGTCTGCCCATGACCTTTTTACCATTCTTGCCAAATGTATTGAACGGTTTTGTCGAAGTGTGGTCATAGCTCGCATGGGCTCCATGTTCGATTGCAGCTGCTCTAGGATGAGGATTCGCAAGTGCTGCAAGCGCAGCCGGCGAACCGGACTAAAGAGAGCTGGAAGCCGGCATTGCCAGAAATAGTAATCATTGCAGCTGGTAGCTTAGTAGTACGTAGTACTAGCAGCAGCACAGCAGCAGCATATACGTATTACTGCTGCTACTTCTTTTGGTGGTCGTCCTTCTAGAGGTCATTAGAACAATAACGGTGACAACCATGGAGTAGTTGGCTGGGGCCAACGGCAAACTTCCTGGCAGCCCTAGCGCACTGGACACGGCAGCTAGGTACTCAATCTCATCATTAGGGCATGCCCGACATAGATCGCAGCATTCCCCATTCAGACTAGAAAGGACCATATTACCTGGCTCTAACCTAAGTGTTCGCCTGCCCTATCCACACATCCCTGCATTTAACCCCTACCCAGCCCTAAACCCTAACTCAGGTGCTCTCCTACCTATGGTCCCCCTTAAGTACATAGAATCTGGCTTTGGGTATATTCTATCTACTTAAGGGGGACCATAGATGCAAAACATGGCGGAGGCTACCACTGCGTTGCGGCTTTCCTCGATGCCGTCCCGCCACTCGGCTGGGGGACCCCCTCGCAGGCTGAACCGTTTACTTGGGGGCCGAGAGGACTTACCAAGCAGATTCGAAACCCCCATAATGCAATATAATAATCCCAGTAATCCCCTTATCAACCCAGCTACGAGACCCCAATGACCCTCCAAGCAGGGATTACGTTTCAAGACTTAAGGTTTATAGTGTTCAGGGTGTAGCACATGCAGTTCAGAGTTTAGGGCTTAGGGCTCGACAGGTTAAGAACTGGCAGGTTTTGAGGTTCTGTGGAGTCGTACCCTGAGGGTCCAAGGACCAAAATGATAGGGTTTTAGGGCCCAAGTACTGTTCATATCATCGTAAAACACCTATTATTTGGGTCCTTGAATCCTGGGGGGCAGTGATCAGTGCAGCTTTTTGTATAGCTGCAACTACAACTCAGGTATTTGTAGCCCATCTTATAACTCTACCCGGAACTCTACCGATGGACCGCCCGGTAGGAGTCTGGAAAGCTCCGCTTGTCTTTTAAGGTTTTCGCCAAACTGCCAGGTCCGCTTTTGTTTGGGGTGGGCTCTTATCATAGGAACTACTCATGATTTCGAGATACAAATCGGCACCCTCGCGTTTGAAAACTCCCAGATAGGGTCCGGTCTGGGCAAAATCCGAAACATAAAGTTCAACAGTACAGTTGATACAGAAACGCATTGAAGGACCCAGGCGAGAAACCAGGCATTCGGCTAGCTTGCTGCCCGCATCTCAAAATCAGCTTTCATGTGTAGTGCTAAGATCTTTGCGATTTGCAAGGTCTGGGGTTCACAACAACTAAAGTCATGCTCTAGAAAATTTGCTACTTACTGATGCTTGAGGTGGACCAGTGGAGCGGCAAAGTTCTTCTAGTGAAGGACTATCGGAGAGTACGTGGTTATAGGAACCCACTCCCCAGCAAGTGTTTGGGAGGCGCCTACCGTGCCTTCGATCCCCTCGAAGGGGACGGTGCCCCAGTCCGGAATCGGCCTGAGCACGGAAGGAAGCCGTGAGGAGCAACGCACAAGCCCTCCAAATCGACGACTTCTTGCCAAATTCTGAATATGTTTGGGTTAAAGCCCGTTATACTGAATTTACTGAACGCTTTGGGGTAGGATGGGCTGAGACTCTAGAGTTTGAAGCCTAGAGATAACGTGGAATAATCTTGGGGAGGAGGGCATCAAGGTAGAGAAGGAAGGGATACTGACTCGTTTTCTTGCAGGCTGCGGTTTGTAACAATGGTGCCCCTCGTTCATGCTTACCACAGCTCGCACGTGGCAGGCGGAGGGATACACATAGACTACAGCTGATTTCCTTTGTTGCTTCTCACGAGCATTCGTGCCACATGTGAACGTTCTGACAGGATCCTCGAAATTACGCCTCCCACCGAGCATCTCTTGCAAAATCCCAGAACGAAGCTCAAGTCAACTAGTTCCAATGCTGAGATTACGGCGTGGGCAGAAACGGCACCAGAGCCCTCTCGCGACTTGCGGGGTCCTAGCTGCAGGGGGGAGGTTGTTGGGAAAAGGCTTGAAGGGAATATGAATATAATCCCTAGATACTACGTTGCCTATTCTTACCCCTACATAGTCCCTATCTAAACCTTTCACGGTTCGTTTCGTGGGCAGGGGGGTTGAACTGGATGCTTCGGGAGCTTCTAGCATTCTGGCGGGAGGCTCGGTCCGGTGCGACTGCCGGATCGTCCTAGCTGATGCTTCATACGGTATAAAGGTTTTGGGTTTAGGATTTAGACACACCGGCTGAGCATGCAGTAGGGCTCGAAAATGAGGCATAAGTCTATCCTTGCTCCTCAAGCAGGAAGAAGTGCTGAGCAACTTGCACGGACATTGTCAGCACCACCTCTTTAAACACAGGATCCTGCAAGGAAACGCGAAGGATGACAAACATGCTAACCACGGACCTGAAGATACTGAAGTATGGAAGCCGTGAAATCATCTTTTGACAGTGTTGCTTTCGGAAAGCCCCCAGATGAGCTATAGTCTTAACTCCTAGTCCCCCTCGGTAACCCCTATAAGACTCCCCTATAATACTTCCATATATACTCCCCTATATAACGCCCTTTAAGGAGTTTAGACTATAGCTCAGATGGTCCTGACTTCCCCCCAAAGGCAAGCCGATGTTAAGACCAAATTTCCCCTAAGATCCTGACAATAATCGCCTCCCCCTAGTATTAAACCCTTCTGTACTCCCTAACCTTAAACATCCCCAGTATATTTTATGTATATATATATATCTACCTATCTATCTATCTATCTGTCTATCCATTATAGTATACCACAATCACAATAAATCACGACTTACTGTAACATCAGAGGGGTTGAGTTTTTTTTTATGCTAAAGGGAAGAGATTCATCAACAAGCCTATCTTCAGACCCAGAAGTTCCCTAAGTTTCAAAAATCATGAAAGCTGAATGAACCTCGGCTAACAAGAGGGTGTGGGTTACCCGAACCCTGCCTGCATAAAAGGACCCTGTGACTATCAAATGACTCTTACAGGAGGGTCCTTAGTTTACAGGTTGGGTAACCAAACCTTCCTGATTATCAGCCCAGCGCAATTGCATCGCAAAGCCTTGAAGATGTAGTCAGCGATTGCTCGCTTGCAGGCCCGCATGTACCTGTGAAGTTCGAAAGTTAAAACTAAGGGCAGGCCAACTTCATAGTGCAAAGTGGTTCCTATGGAAGCATAGGCAGCATAGGTTCTAAGCTCCCCGGTCGATACCCCTCATGTGTTCTGCGAAAGTGGTCTTTTTGTTGACCCGAAATGTTATGCTTTCTCAGTGCAGTTTGTAAACAGGCTGATCATACAGTTGTGGTCCCTCCTGCAGAACCCAATCGTAGCAACCACGCAAGCTTAGGTCAACCCTTCACTCATCATCAGATCTTACTCTCCATCCTGTCGCATGGGCTTTGCATGTGCTCAGCTGTGTAAACCTATACCCAGGATCTGAAAATGTTATCTGAAACCTATGCTCAGGATCTGAATAATATCATGAAGTGATTTCAGAAATGTCTGTTCCGTATGGGTACACGGGAGCCATACAGCACTCATCTTTGGGCTTGAGGCAAGGCACCTCCCACATGGTAACACCAAAGGCGCACCCAGCTTTCATTTCGTCCGTGACATCCATCATAATCCGCCTGGTCACCTGGAGATGAAAGGGAACAAGAACATCATCTGCTCTCCGCAAGAGCAACCCCCAGCGTCCACAAAAGCAAAACGCATATACAGGACCAGCTGCTTGTCGAAGGGCACAAATTGAGGGTTGCAAGCACAAGCGCCGCCATGGGCCCTCAAAAACTTACACCTACTCAGAAGACTTAGAAGGCAGGACGGATGCAAGTGCCAACAAAAAAAAGAGCAGCAACATGTATGCATTGTCACCGCCATTGAAGAGGCCACATCTGGATACCCAGAATTAAAGAAAGGGGTGTATAAGCCTGTGAGCGGCGATTTTACATGAAGCCCTGGATCCAGCAGCTGAAGTAGTCGGCCCTCAAGATCACCCGAGAGCTGACCACCAGCCCAACCTCTTAAATCAACGAAATGATCCAGCTGCCATGCGTGCCTTTGTATTGCGTCTTTGTGCTTTGCAGGTGCCCAAGGGGGGAACAAGTGCAGCGTCACAGGCCGCTCGTCGACAAGACCATGCTGCGCCAAGGTTTTAGTTGGTATCAGATAGAGCCCCTCCAAACGACATTCACCATCCAAAAGAGAGATGATGAGCAGGTCAAAATCGGCCGAAGTGTACGCGCGGTGTCCCACTCTGCCCCCTGACCTTCTGAGATTTACCTTGTAGTCGCTTCTTCCGCGTCTTTGACGTGTCGCTTTCTCTTGCACGTCATATGCACAGCCGTGCCCACATAGCGTTGAATCGACAACGCCGCCATGAGCGCATGGCTGCAACCAGAAGCCTACCTGACTCAATACAGCTTGCTTCTGCCTACGCGCCTGTTCTTCCACAACATGTCCTACGCTGCACTGGAGCCTCGCATCTTCCAGCGTTAGATGAAGATACTCACTGCTTTGGTAAAAGCAATATTCTAAGAGTGAGGCCAGACAGCTGACTCGAAACTGGAACTCCTTTGAGGTGTTCAGCGTCAACCCGATACTGTCCCGATCAACTCGACTTCCAACCATGGCCCAGATTATGTCACGGTCCAAGGCAACCAAAAGCAAAAGCATTCCGGCATATCCGTGTATATTCTTAAATTGGTAGTAGTGACCCTTATCTCCGCGGCCACTTCTTGATTTGAGTTGAATCGGCAAGCCCTTCGGTGAGCCATTTTTCAGAAACATGGCATCTATTCTAGAAGAGGAGGAGACCCGCACGATCTCAAATTCCGATGATGTCGCAGACCCCTTGAACCGCGCCATCACCTGACTGAATGCCTTTGTCTCCTTCGCTTCATTATCACCGAACATTTGCAAATTGCGCGCCCGCCTGTCTTCAGGGGATTCTGCAAAGGCAAGTTCTTCAGCAGACGGAAAATTCAGAGACTGCTTCAAGCGATGTCCATCTTTGCACAACTCGCGCAACTTCGTGTCATATGCAAGACCAGCCTGCTCCTCGCAAGCAAAGCGCCCACAAAGATGTGCTTTACCCGCCAAGGACACCCTTGCGTCATATGCCTGTGAGGCCCCGTGCCAATACACACCGTTGAACCTGCTGGTTGCAAAGCCACGGTCTGATTCCTTGCCCTCGTTGCGAGAAAAGACATCACATCTGGAGAACAAGTAAGAGCATGGGCTGCAAGGTGTACCCGTAAAGCGTACGCGCGGCCCAGTGCGTAGCATACATGCAGTGTTTTGCAGAAGGGGATTTGTCCAAAAAGACTGGAACCGAAAAAGCTGCGTGCGAGTACCAGGCAAAGCCCATAATCACCAGTGCATGAATCAGAGAGCTGGGCAAGCGCTAAGATATGTGATCTATGATCCTGGTGTTCGTAGATTGAAGCCCCGCTTTGTTCAAAGCCCTGGCGATGTAGAGCCCCCTGGAATCATAGACACTAGCTGCTCCGAACACAAAAGGAACCTGAAGAAAGGTCCAATGCATGGTTCCATGATGCTGCTCCACACGAGTCTCCGCATCCTGTAATGTCCTAGCATATTCTGCGAGATGCAAGCAAGCTCCACAAGCTGAAGTTCAACCTGGAACTGCCGCACCCTATCCTTGTAACTCTAATCACAAATGATGCCTGAGACCCTCCAAACGTTTTGAGTCACAATGGCCTCCATAGGCAGATCCTTGAAGAGGCGTTCGGCTTCAACTAAATAACCTGCCATCACTTCTCAGCATTCAGGTCATAGGCTTGACATTCGATAGACGTTGGTCGTCTTTCCTTCAGACGGGCTTCTCGCAATTATTTGAAAGCACAAAAGCTTCGGCGCTTATTGCGATAGGGTTTGGGGGTATATTCCTCTCGAGTTGGACTTAAGATTGCAAGGGGATAATCAGTCGGGCTTCGTTTGGTTATACCTACGGTTCGCTTATTGCCTGAGCCTTTTACGTTGTGACTTCCTCCATGTCTACTATAGACTTTGCCAGCACGCCCCCTCGGTTTTAAGGGGTATTGTGGTGATACATGGCTATATGATAGTTTCACGCAATAGGGGGACCCCAATAAAGGCCCCAAAGCACTATAATCCTTATTATGGGTGGTCCCCCACAAATGTACGCCTAATTTTTGGAGACCTCCCCATATAAGGGTCATCTAGAGGTGATGCAGGGCTTAGGGTTTTCGGAGACGACGACACTCTGCAATTCACAAGCTTTGTAGCTGGGGCATACTTGCATTCCATGTTGCAACAACATCTTACTGGTTGTTAGTGGAGAATACGGCAACATATAATGTGGGGATCATATAGGGGATATATTCCCTGATTCCCTACTAAGAACCAGTAAGACATTGCTGGGCAGCAAGTCCGATCATCCCATTTGGCCGCATTCTCAAGCCCTGAACACCTGCACGTAAGCTGAAACCTAAACCAGACCTCCCTGCCTCCAACCAACTTTGACTTTCTACTGCCCCTCAAGCCTACATGACTACGTGGCACTTAGGACCCTTACTAAGGGTTAACCCTTGGGTACCTATACTAGGAGTAAAAGGGAATCCCAAAGGGTTAAGGGTTTAAGGCCAAGCTAAGTCCCAAGGAGTTGAGTCATCTCAGCGTGCCTACATTTTCCACCCACTCGGGGTTGATTGGCGCCACGGCGCTGTTCGCCACGCCATCTTCCTGGTCTGCATGCAGGAGAAAAACAGAACAGAGGCATGAACAGTGTTGAACAGTGTCTGTTCAGTTGCGTTGCGTGATACTGATTTGCTCCTTCGCATATAGTGGGTTGCGGGGTTTGCACGGGCCTGAATGCCCCTGGCTCAGTCATTGTATTCCTGTTGCATGTACGTACTGTGAGCAACTGGATTGATGGGCTTTTCTAGCAGCACCCCTGTTCCAGAGGCTCCGGCAGATCAAGACTGCAGAGGGTCGCAAAGTAGGACTTCTGTGGAATGTCGGGCCCCGAAACCATCAGGGCTCCGAAGTAGTGCTCCAACTGACTATGGGTATGTCTTGATATTGGCTTTCTTTTTAATTGCTTGCTATCCCCGCTCAACAAGTAAACAGTTTCCCTGTGTGTAGGTGCTGTATCAGCGCGCTTCCAACAAATCTGATGAGGTGTGCTAATGCCATTACAAGAATTTGCCTTTGGGCAACTGTCGGGGCTTGTGCTGGGCCTCGCGGAATGATGTTTATGTTCAGCTTGTTGGTCAGTTTTTCTTCGGAGTGGAGGGGTGGGTTCTCATAATACAGGAGACATACATGCGATAGAGGAGCATGCACAAGTAAAGGTTTTGTTCCGTTGCTTTCTGCGGTTTCCTTGCTGGCATGGAAAGCGTTATGTTATCGGTTATGGAAAGGGCACCCTAATTTGTCCGAGACCCAGATGGTGGGCATGGGGATTTTGGGGAGTGTGGTGGAGTTTAAAAAGGATTGCACAGGGACTAGGGATGATGCGATGCAGGCCCTCGTGTCTTTTCTTTACACACAAACTGTGGTTTGCTACGTGTAGCGTAGGGCATAACCACATGGAGCTTACCACTCCATGTTTCACACGGGAAGGCTCGACACCTTGCTGACAGCCTGCAGTCTACACATGATGTAGCATTGGGTGGAGGAATCAACTGAGGAAGTGGCAATGTAGCTGTTGTATCGCAGCAGCGTGCCATAGAACACACGCCTGTCGAACAAGGAAGCTCCATATGTAGGAGTTTCTCAAACTTTTCTGTCCCTATAGAACTAGAGAAGGCTCAGTAAGGACTCCCCAAACACTTTTCTATAATCCAAATACATGTACAGGGGCCCTAAAGGACTCCTCAATTCGAGAAACCTCCAAATCGATTCTTCTTCAATTGTGCAGGGTAAGCCCGCTGTGCAAAAACTCAATCGAATAGATATGTAGAGGCTACTATGAGTATGTCATAAGGCCTATAGGGTCTGCGATTGGCATCTGTTCCTCCATTCCCTAGAAACCACAAGCTCCATACCGCAAGTGGGAAGATGCTTTTCATCAGTGTTGAGTTCAGTTGCTGAAAGAGAAATGTTTGGTTTTATTTGGTCTTGGAGTGGCGAAGGTGTGAAGCTGAAGACCCGCGTCAAAAAATCAGTAAGGGACGGACTTCATTGAGGCAATCATTGTTTTCTGCACTGAGCAACTCTAACACTAAAACCCAGCTCATTGTCCACAATTCTGCATAAAAATATCGCCTTCCGGCGTTTCAGCCCATCCTCCTCCCTCGCACGCTATCTTACCTATGGACAACACATGCGCCAGCAGTGTGTGCAAAAAAGTAGCCCTGAAGGATCAGAGGATCCGGCCCAGGAGGACCCCCAGCCGTGGGCAACAATTTCAGCGAAACATGGCCAAGCCCACTTCAATTCAGTTGCCTGCTCACCCTTGCAGGGATGCTGCAACGAATACAATGACCACAATTAGTACTTTAGGTTCCTTCAACCCATCAGGGTATTATAAGAGCCTGTGACAGCACAAATCCTAAAAAGCCCTTAGCCCATGGGGTAGTTCGCATCCTATGACACCTACTCCAAGACAGTCTTTCCCTCAAACTCTAAACCTTTAACCCTAAATTGTAAGCCTTACTCCGTGAACCCTAAACCCCGTAACCCGAAACCCTAGACCCTAAACCCAGAAATCCTGGACCTTGGACCCTGAACCCCAAGGTCCCGCGCACTACCCAAACCCTCCTACGTAGTTTCTTCTTGGGTAGTATATTGTAACCCCT
>CAJNIZ010042731.1:40538-61401 GCA_905231905.1 Symbiodinium pilosum
CGGTTTAGATGGCTACGTGTCTTAGTGGTGTGAGAACCCTAAGGGTCCAAGTACCTAATAATCATATACTTACCCAAAACCTGTACTATAATTACTATTACCCAAATCCCAAGTACCTAATTATTGCGTACTTGGACCCTCTGGGAACTATAAAAAAAATCGTAAGCTTGGCCTCGAAATACCAGCATCCTTCAGCTCCATCTCTAGGGAGGAGCCTGATGCTTTGCATGTAAGGGTTTAGGGTTAGGGTTTAAGGGGTTTAAGGTTTAGGGTCTTAGGGTTGACTTTAGGGTTTTAGTGGTTTAGGCTTAGGGTTTAGAGTCTTACGGTTTAGGGATTAGGGTTAGGAGTTGAGGGTTCGAGTTGTAAGCTTAACCAATCCTGCTACTGCTAAATACTCCGCCAAGGGGAACCACACCATGGAAGATGACATGTACAAGAGGAAACAATGGACCATGGGAATCATGATGGCGAGGGCGTTATATCAACTGCTTCAAATGCTTCGTAGGGGACGAGGGAACGGATCCAAACAGTAGTCATAAGCTTGTCTCCCGTACCTCTATTCTCTCCTTCACCCTGACTGAGAGGCGCAGGATGAATGGCATCTGGCAGTTTCCACAAATAGGACGACCCAATATAGATCCCAATAGATTATAACAACTATTTTGGGATCCCCAGAAAAGGGATCCGGAGTATTATCTCTTATCGTCACTATTACAAAGAGGCAAAAAACATTGCCTTTGTGGCCTTTTTAGAGGGTCTGATCCCCATTGGGGTAAAATTGGGATTATATTGAGATAATGGAAAATAAAATGGAAACTACTATAATTATGGGTCACTGTTATATTAGCATTATATGGGGCGGTCTAGGTAGGGTTTGAGGTGCCTGGAACTATTTGACAATTCTCGAACTCGCGCTCCAGGATGTCTGTGGGCGCAAACTCTGGATTCTGACCTGGCAGTCGCTTACGGCGCACAGCCTTTTGCGATTGTGACTGCCAAGTTTGCCCAGAGTTACTAAGGAAGTGTAAGATGCTACTGCGACTGCCATGAAGGGATCTCCGAAACAACATGATCTTACTCTCTCATGTACATGCTGAACAATACTTTAGTAGTAGCATCTCGTTATCACCGCCTATCTAGTTGTTCTGAAAAAAAACGCCAGGGCCCCCTAAGCCAACTAGTTCGGCCCCTACGTGGTTTGAGGGGTCCCTTTGTGGGGCCGCTGCAATGAGGATAACAGCATTTGTGGATATAGAAGGTGCACCCTTGTCTTGAGAACTCCCATATCGTACTATCACAGGGAGCTAAGACTGTGTGGGCCTAATTGGAAACCACTTGTGAACTCCTGTTGTTAGCTTGAGGTACGTTTAAGAAGTGTACAGCATACCTGTGCGTTATGCCACCCTGCAGTTCCCACATACACAACTATCTGAACATTGCAGTAACATTGCGTCACTCTCTGTAAAACGCAGTTTAGATCGGCACATACGTCTATGCGTATGGAAAAGAATCGTGGCTTGAACTCTGACACGACACAGGCTGGAGCCTATCCAGTGTACCTCGTGTCAGGCTTCTTTAACACTCACTTGGGCATAGCCTCACGTCAAGGATTGAGGGCAATTACATCTTACTGTCCTTGTGGGTGAGTACATGCATGTCCACTGTGGCCCTGCCTAAGCAACCTGATTTCACAGCCTTCGATCAGAGGATCTCAACTATAAGGCCTCCAACCTCCCATCCGCCAACCTGGATCCGTCCCCTTCCCAAGTCTCCAAGTCAAAGTAGCAGCCATCTTAGCCTGGCAAGCCACTCCCAAATCTCTAGTCTCCTATGACCCCGCAGCCTTTGCTGTCCTTCTTTGGCAGCTTCTTGTTTCTCCATTTCAAGCACTTCCCCTCGTGGCTCCACACCTGAGTCGCGAATCTGTGGGCGCTGCGCATATATGTTGGACACCAACGCCAAACTGAGGCACTTTTGAATCCTCAGGCGCCTGCGGCTCAGCAATCCAGGACGTATGGTCTTAACCAGCGATTTTCTACACCATACACGGAATTCGCAGTTGCTAAACCCCTTGACACGGACTCGGTATGGCATATGAGCAAAGGCATCACGGCTGGAAGTATGGGCTGAAGTGGCCGCTTCCAGTGTTGACATAGCTTGCAAGCCTTGAGGTCTTGATTTGCCTAGATGAGCCCTGCCGCAAGCCACACAGTAACTTCCAAGCCCTCAACGTCGAAAATCATCAGGCTTGGATCCACAGGTTTAATTGTTACAGCATCTGTGTAAGCTACCATCAATACTTTCCCAAATAAGTAATGGACATGGGTTCTGGCAGGGAATAAATATGAGGACCATAATCCACCAAAGATATCCCCCGATGTCCACCCTTAACGGTCTATTGGTAAGCCTCATAATGACCATAACAGCCCAACCCTAAACTCTTAACCCTGAACCCTCAATAATACTCAGTAGTTACGGTTTGCTTTGCCATACCCCTATGCTAAAAAACCCTAAACCATGTGTATGTGTATATATTTTTATACAGACTGAGCTAGAAGAGCCAAGGCAACCTTGCGCGAACTCTACTACCTCAGTTCCCCGGCCTGCACTTGTTTTCAAATCCCCAACTCGCCGCTCCTAGGACCTCCT
The DNA here is from genome assembly GCA_905231905.1 of Symbiodinium pilosum. NCBI lineage: Eukaryota > Dinophyceae > Suessiales > Symbiodiniaceae > Symbiodinium > Symbiodinium pilosum. Next base: position 43,191 of record CAJNIZ010042731.1, read on the forward strand.
CGTAATCTTGGTTTAGGCTTCAGGGTTTAGGGTCTAGGGTTTAGGGTATATACATATCCCTAGGATCCTCAGGGTCCTCCTCTCTTCTGCTATCGATTTCCCGGGGCCCTTGCCAGCATCCCGGCAAGAGGCGACAAATGCGACGCTATTCCTCGAGCAAAGTTATGCGAGGATTCGAATTTGGCAATAATATCAGGAATTAATCTGGCTTCAACTACATATTATGCATTTGCTCAACTGCTGCTAGATTTCATGGATGTCCCGCAACAAAAGTGGCATTCTGGGCACAGGCGGATGGGGGAGGGAGGAGAGTGGGTATCTGCATTGACTCTACATGTCTGCACATCCGTGCATATACCAGGATTCAGGATTCCAGATGTTGTCATGCAAGTGCTCTATACAAGCTTCATACTGGCTCTTTCCTTCTGGTGCAGCATCTCTTCAGAGGCTAGGTCTTAAGTCATATGGGTACAGAGCGCTCGTAAACGAACAGGGTCAAGCATTGTCATCTCAGGGGTCGGCATTTTCAGATTATCACGGGATATCCGCCCCGCTTCCCTTTAAGCACCATGTAAGAGAAGGCTAGGGCCAAATCTGCGGCACTCTTGTCTAGAGTCTCCAGAAACGGCCTCACGCTTAGAAACTCTCCCCCCCATATTTCCTTACGTACTCAGCATGGTCAACATCCTTATTGGAGTTTCCCAAGATGATCCATATAATATATATATATAATATACAGTTGTGTGTGTATGAATATAAGCTGTACTGTACATGTCTTTATAAACCCTAAACTCGCGAAATCCTCCAAACCCTAAACTCTCCACTAACCTTCAAATCCTACAACCCTACGATTGCTGTAGTTTGTTTTAACCGAGAGGCTGCCCGAGCTACTCCCGTGATGGAGATCCTGCGGGATGGGGGCCGGCTTCCAAAAGTTGAGGTGGCCCCCTGAGCTTCCAAGAACAGGGCGGTGTTCCTTTCTTGAGCCACCAGCATTTCCGCACTGAGGTTTGACCCAGTTTTTGAACCATGTAGTCTAAGGCCCCATTGAGCCTTATCAGAACGGAGCGGGGCAATGAAGCTTCAATTACCTCCCGCTGACAGCAATACACGCGTTATCCGCATCGCGACGATTATGCTTTTCTCGTGGGATGCATACATCCACGTGAAACATCGCTGTCACTTTCACTGCTAACATCCCATGGCAGTGTTACTGCTATCAGAATGGGTATCTGCAAGTTGTTTTTTTTGTTTTGTGTGAACCTTGTTGTGATAAGAGTAGCTCCGCAGCCCCGTCCTCACCGTAAGGAGCAGCCAATGTTCGGGAAAACTCGTCTAAAAGCGGCGGATAATCGATGGCCTGCACGAAAGAGCAGGAGATTTAGGCATTAAACTTTAGGTAGCGATCTCGCGTTCATTAGGGTCCAAGCTTCTCGGGCTCAGGGGCATATAAACGATTAGCATGACGTGCACTTACTCAGAGAGCCACCAAACCTGCTAATGCGAGAATGCTCTGGAACTGAGTCTTGGCAGCTATGCGGTTTAGGGCTTAGGGCCCAGGATGCTAAGCCCTACCAGGGCCCTACCCATGTGGATGATGCGCTTCCTGTCCCTGTTGATACTTCTTACTCTGAACCACGAGCCCTGAACTGTAAGGTTCATAGCAATCCAAAACCCAAACCCTAATTCCACGTCCAAAGGCCAAGGGGTAGAAGTTCTAAGCACCCTAAGTTGGGTCACGGCCAATACTTACTCTACGTGCAACACGGATTACCTACAACTGTGCATGAGCTTTCGAGTTGAAATTAAATTGGCCCCTGTCGCTGACGCCCCTTAATGAGTGACCATATTACGCATAGTTCTTAGCGAATTTAAGCATGAGGATAGGATATGGGGGTTTTTGACTTAAGCCTTGCCCCCCACGACCCCACATATGCCCCGAGTGTCCGTAATCCCATCCCTTTTCAAGAAATACGGATACCAGCATCCTCCCAATTCTCTGTGCCAAGCTATTCAAGAGTCTTGAAGCCCGAAATGGAGAGTTCCATTTTGGGGTACCCTACGTATTCGAGACAATATGAGAATGGGAACCTAACGAGGACCGTAATTTCGACAACTCCCCACATGGAGTCCCCAACAAGCGGCCATAGCTTGCGTCCTTGATGTGCAAAGATTGCAACTACTTGTTCCTCATTGGTCAACAGAAGTATGTCCTCCTTACTGGGCTGTGATATAATAAGACAATAAACAGATGCATATATGATATATGATATGTGGTATATGACATATGATACATGATATATGATATTAGTGTATATCTATATTATAAATATATACAATAATGACCCAGAACACATCCCTGGCCTTGGCGGGATGAGATTTGACAAAGAGGTCCACACTAGACTTTGTCTCCAGACCTGCTGCTGCCCGAGTCATGAGATAGTCTCTCAAAACAATCCATGTAAAGACCTTTAAAGGGACCAAATTGTTATAGAATAACCCACGTAAAGACCTTCGACGGATCCTCTAAACCTCCGTGAGAGTCGTCCCTATATCTATGTGTCTATAGCTAGTACCTACACTCATCTTGAGAAATCACCTTAAACAAGTTCTGCTCAGAAAGGTGCACTGAAGGTAAGCCTTAAGCTGTAAGGAGTCCCGGTCGTCTCCCACGCTACCAAGCTTTTGACAGAGGCCTGCCTCTGCGTTCCAGGAAGCTACGCGTTCGGAACCCATAGAGGAGAGTGCCCTATAGACTTAAACGCTACATCAAATGAGCTATAGTCTAAACTCCAAGCATTCCCCTTAATAACCGCTACAATAATCCCCTATATGATATAATCCCTATGTCTAAGCCCCTTTTCAGGAGTTTAGACTCTAGCTCAAATGAGGAGTACGACCGCACTAGGCCTCTGGGTGGAAGGCTAAGATCAAAGAAAGGCAAGCTTCCATAAACCCTGAATTTCACCCTCAAAGATTCTTTATAATTAAAGGCATCCGTGCCAGAACTGGAAAAGGGGAGGCCTTTTGTTTTTTGGTAGCTTTCGCCGCCCCCAACATGCAAGGTTGCAAAAGCCAGGAGGACCTCCCATGATCCCCAACACCTCAGGCCCTGGAGCCCTTGTAATTTCCATACCCCCAACTCTAACGCCTGTGAATCCTCTGCAACTACCTCACAAGGAAGGCTTTCGAATATTCTGGGCCCCTTCTAGCGATCCCCCATAAGGAAGAGCTACCGTAGCCGCCAAGATGCAATCCTGACAAGGAAGTTTATCTCTATATTGCTCCTCAGGATCCCCTCATGACTCCCATATACATGTATATCTATCTATGTATCTATTTTTGTATATCTCTTGTATACAATTCCCCGACGACCCTTCACTTTGATTGAAAGACGTATCTGCCAAGCTGCTTGGGGAGATCCGATTGCCCGGACTGAGGCCCTCAGGGCAAGCTGGGTGGGGTGCAGTGAGTGTAGATATGCGTGGTGTCCCAAAATACGGGTATCCTTGTGGGATTTCTGCATAACAAGGACTATAGTATTTGGGGGCGGTCTATATGAGGGTCCCCCTAGTTTGGGAAACCACCATTTAGGGTTGAGGGCTGTGGGGACAGAGCCTTGGATTTACGCTTAAGGCTTGGGTTTTACTTACTGGTGGTTAGGAATAAGGGAATATAGTCTCTACATAATCCATACACAATAAAATATTGCCTTACTCCGTACTAACCCTAAAACCTGCATTACGCATATGTTCCCATATGTTCCCTTATTCCTACTAGCCCGCCCTATGTTTGGAGGAAGGCAGGAGAGCGGCAGGCCGAGAGGGGAAAGGGAGGGAGGCTTCAGGCCGTATTAAACCCTACCTGGACGATGGATGTCCTTCCTTTAGTGGGTTCTGTCCTGCATGTTGATAGGGTATATCCCCAAAAACACTAGGACATCCAGGGTCCACGTATACCCTAATGAGATCTTAAAGCCCAAACACCTCACACATTACAGCCCTAAAGCCAACAAATACACACAACTTACTCTCCTACGCGGATGTGCGGAAACATGCGTGTACTGCGTACGTACGTACGTATGTATGTAAGTATGTATGTATGTGTATATATACACACATATACATACATATGCAGTGAGGAAAACAAAGGTAGGTAGGGAGACAGAAAGAAAGACACACAAAGAGGCACACAGGCACACGCTCGTTTCCCGACAACCTTTCGAAGAAGACCCTGAGTCATAAACCCTCAAGCGCGAAGAGCCCTCAAAAAGACCGCGTCCATTGGGCCTGCGGTCTCCTCGGAGACTGTGTGGGCCCAGCAACGGAGCGGCCTAGAGGTGGGTCGGGGGTTTAGGGATTCAGGGTTTAGGGTTTGAGGCTTCTTGGGGATTCAGAGATTCATTGCTTCTTTTTTGGGCTTTGAAGCTCTGGGCTTTTGAAGCGTCAGTGGACCCTGCATTTGGGAATTCAATGAGGAGTATGTCTGGGATGTACACTGGCGTAAGGCCCTACACAGTGATATGATAGGCTAGATACTCGAGTTCTACCCATCAAAGACAAGAACCTCAAGATGGGTTTATAGTCCCCCTTAAGTAGATAGAATATGGCTTTGGGTAAATTATAATAAGATCCCCATATACCCCATATTCTATCTACTCAAGGGGGACTATAGGGTTTAGGGGGTCCGTTTACAAGGTGGAAGTGTGGGACGAACTGAAATGGGATACCTGGTGGTAGATAACGAGGGGTGTTTCCAGAAGCTTCCCCTCAAACCAATTTGGGCCCCTTGTTTTTGGAAATGCGATTTTTGTACTGAGAGCAAAATTGCCCCTACATGTCCTCCCTTCTGCCCCTAAACCCCGAAGCCTAAAACCGTCAGTTTAGGGAAGGAAAGGTCTAGGAATTTGGACTGAGTAGGGAGTCTTCTGGCGGTTGATTATGATATGACCCTGTCTTGTGAACCTACTATAGTCCTATTATACCACTATTGCAGGGTGGGGGGGGTCCTCCTAAACAGTACCCCTTAAACCCCAACGCCTACAAAGTGACCAAGAGAGCCCTCCCGCCTGACTTCATCACGTCCTCCGACGTATAAAGACTGTCGTCCTGATGCACGTCAATGAATATAGTCCCCCTTTAGTAGATAGAATGTGGCTTTGTGTATGTTATACTAACATGCCCATATCCCCCATATTCTATCTACTTAAGCGCGCGATAAGCTTCCCTGTCGTATCAGTGCCTTCTTAACTTTCCTACTGCCTGCGCAAGAAGGACGCAACCTACAACATAATCATGTCTGTTCATCATCCACTTCTGGGCACGTACACAGCGATGCAAGACTTTGGAGATGGTTGGCTCCTCTTAAGATCTTCTCAGAATTCATGTCCGCATGCATGCCCTCCACACGGCGCACATTTCTTGCAGTTTAGTTGTGGTATTCCTTTCAGGAATAGATTCGGTACAAGGCGCCGCGACCAGCCTGGATAGCCGGTAGGTTCTCATGCGAGTCCCTTGCTCTGAGGGTCCTTACATATGAGAAGCTATTGCTGCGTCTGCTCATGACTTGGCCATTTCTGAAAACAACAAAGGGCCCTCACCTACGAGAGAACTTCATCTTGAAAGCAGGCTTACCCGCCCCCTTGATCACCACTCTGGTCTAGGACGATAGCTATGGTTCAGGCTATGCCATGGGAAACTGCCATACTCGACATGCCCAACAGGCTTGCAAACATGGTTATTCAAAGTACAACCGACCAACAAGTGACAGCCTACAGTTCTGTAACCTGAGTCTAACAACAATGAGGAGCCTGTATCTCTGGCTTGTGCGCGGACCCGCGGACCCTGCTTGGAGGGTCATGGGTAGTTATGAGCTGGATTTGGAATTTAGGGTTGAGGGTTGCGCATGCTCCAAACTTGGGCATGACGTATTGCTACTGTAGCTACCCTTTCTATATCCCAGTTGTAGCTAGGCCTTTCAACTATAGTTTATGGCTGAAGGCGAATCTGGAGGCTTATATCCCTCTTTGGTTATCTACACGGGTTGGCCTTCTCGGGGAACTATGAAGAAGCACAAGAGTATTCTACTGGGCTTCAAACTGTGATGGCTTTAAGAAAACCACAGCCACTCACTCCATTTGGAATAACCTGAAGTTTAACCCAAATCCCAGAGCCGGAGCCAACAAACAAGCTGGCTCACTAGTTAGTAGCCGCGTCCTCAGCCCGTATGGTGATGGCGATTCCAGGCACCATGGGCGGGCCTGGTTCTGGGAATATCAGAGAGATCAGGGTTGAGAGGGGGGCGGGCGTCTCTAATTATGTAGGTATTGAAGAAGATAAAGGTTTCCCGACGTATACTAGTCGCTTTCTTGGAAGTCGCGCCAACATGAGAGACCAAGCTTTGAGGACCCGGTTTGGGAACGCTCTTGCCGATGATGCGTAAAGTCTTGCCAGAGGCCTACATCCTGACTGACAATCCTGCGGAAAGGTGATTCTGTGGAAATGCCCGCTTCATTGCTTTCCCTTCAGGGAAATTACTCTGCTAAACAACACACCGAAAACTACAAAGGTGCAAAATCAAACGAAATGCCGGGACGCCCAGAGCACTATCCCCACATCCCTCACAGTTCTAAGATTCCAATCTGCCACAGTGCCCTGTACAATACCTGAAACGGACCGGACAATGATCTACATATCGCTAGGGTCCATGCCTTCAGTGGTAGAGCCGCCGGGCAGAGGGTCCACTTTGCCTGCATCAGCTAGAACAACAGGAAGGAAACAGGCAATCATTGAAGTTACCCATGTTTACAGCAGTAGTAGGTACTAGTGACTTCCGTATTAGTTTGATACGAGATGGAACACCCCAAACGCGAAATCCCAGAACATTCATGTCTTGCAGGAAGTTTGAACGACATCGTTTCCCAAAACAGGGGACCCAATATAGCCACCAAAACACCTTATTACAGGGACCCCCGAAAAGCTACCCTAATTCTGGGAAACCCCCACAAAGTTTCCTAGAACAAGAGCAACTATGCACCCCAAACAGTTGAAATTCCCTGGACCTAAAGCTTGTCCCTCCGCCATCAAAGCCAAAGCCGAGTCCACTACACCCAAAAGCTCACCTAGGGGTTATGAGGGAATAAGGGAAAGTATCATAGAAGCACCCCTATTCCCTGCTAACCACCGGGAAGCAATGGGCTCTGCTACGAAGCTAAATCCTCAACCCTGGGCAACCATCACCAGTTTGGCGCAGTACCCAAGGCCACATCTCAAGGTTGAGGGTTTAGTGTTTAGGGTTTCGGGTTGAGGGTTTAGGGTTGAGGACTTCAGGGTTTCGGCTCTAGGGTATTCCTTGAGGCAACCTAGACCCACAGGGTCGTCGTAGGCTTCTTCCAAGCTAGGAGCCTTGCATGTGCCAAGCAGCCCTCAGCCAAAAAGAAAGGCATCCTGTCTGAAGTCCATTGCATTCCAGGCCCCAAACTTCTGAACCCTAACGCATAAATATCAACCCTAATGCCTGAAACCCTAAACCTGAAACCCTCAGACCCTTGACCCCAAAACTCTTTACCTACCTGCAGCCCCAAAGCCCGTGAGGCCCTGACGGCCCCTGCGCTGCATCAGCGACTTCACTGTCTTGCCCGGCTCCGTGGAGGGGGCCAACTGGATGAGAGTGTAGTGACCCATAAAACCCAAAGATCCTTTAAATCTGGTCATACTTTAAAAGATTTTAGGGGTGATCGTATCATGTAAGCTATATTCCCTAATTAAGGGAGACTGGGCTTTTCCTGGGGATGCTGAACATTTTTTTTGTACATGGCTTGTTTTTGAAGATTTTGAAGGATCTCGCAGGTTTCGGGTTCTGTAGACGTACAGAAAAGCGGCTGTAGATTCAGGACTTCGGGGCTTAGGTTCAGGAGTCTCTGGAGCCCTTCAGGGGGTTTGGTGTGAAGGGTTTAGGGCTTGAAGTTTCCGTGAGAAAAGGAAAGGCTCTTGTCTTGAGAGAGTTTGTCTTGATGCATTTAGGTCCACCCATGAAATCATTAACGGCCTAGAAAATGGATAACACTCAGGGCCGTATATGTATGTATTCATATTACATATAGTATTCAGCTGTTACTGGCCGCGGGCAGTAGCGTACGTTTAGGTGCTTCATGGTGCTTCTTAACCGGGTACCCGATGTACCCACGCAAGCCCACAATACGAGGACATACTTTGAGAAGCACTTATCTAGGCAAAAGCAGTTGGGCGTTCAGGGCTTCGAGATTGGAGCTTCAAGGCTTTCGCGGAATGACTCTCGGTCTCTTCTTGAGTATGTTTACCCTAAACATACCCTAAAACCCCTAAAAGAGTTGGAGCCCGTAAACAGTTGCGGAGAGGACAGGCCTTCATCGTCCCCACAAAATGATGCCTAAGTCTACTGTCTGGGCTACAGCCAGATACCGGTTCCTTATTGGGGATGCTATCTGAAATATCAGGCTTTGTGGTCAAACAAGAACTAGATATCACATTCAGTTATGATCCTCGCAGACCCTGGGCGCAAGACTAAGTTTTGTTCACCAGACTCATTGCCCAAGCGCCCCCAAGCCCTGCGGTCCGAAAACCCTTTGCAAGAAGGACGTTGAAACACTCGACAGGGCTGAACCCCTCACCCTAAACCCTAAATGGCCCTAAACTGGACCCTTTTCCTTATTCAAGCCAAGGAAACTACCTACCAACCCTAAGCCCTAAGGACTAAAGAATGGCCAGGCTAGGTGGAGCCAAACCCGGGCACCCAATACATTGGATTTAGGGTTCAGGGCTTAGCGATGGAGTAACGAGCTTTAGATTGCCATTGCAGCGCCTTTTTTTGCCTCGAAAGTTAGGGTAGTGGCGCACGGCCAGCGGCGGCCAGCAATGTTAGCGCCAGAGCACGCGATGCACCATCTTGCAACATGCAAGGCCAATGACTAGGAAAAGCAGTGACAATCACTATCGCAGTTGGCGGCAACTCTGTCTGCATAAATCTTCTTGGTTGTCGGTAGGGCATGAAGGAATGGATTCCTATAGCCATCCCCAATGACATGGAAAAGCTTCCATGTTCTTTTTTATGCCCTCATTCCTCAACCCTATATCCCTTAATCCTAAACCCTCAACCCTAAACCCTGCACCTTAAACCTTAACCCCAACACCCTTAACCCTTTTTGAAGCAAAGCAACTCCCATGTCCCAGCCTCCCTGGACTGATCCTTCGAGGAGACGAACTCTAATCGCTGGTGCTCACCTTGAGACTTAGGGCTTTTAGGGTTTAGGGTTTAGGGATCAGGGGGTGGGCTTTAGGGATTAGGGTTGAGGGTTTAGGGATTAGGTCTTAGGGGTTGGGTTTCAGGGATTAGGGTTGGGGGTTTAGGGACTAGGGTTTAGGGGCTGGGCTATAGGGATTAGGGTTTAGGGGTTGGGCTTTAGGGATTAGGGTTTAGGGATTGGGGTTAGAGATTGGGATTAAGGGCTTCAGTTGAGGGTTTTCGGTTTAGGGGCTGGGGCGAAAGGGTTTAGTGATTGCGGTTTAGGGATTAGGGTTCAAGGGTTTTGGGTTGACTTAGGGATCCCATTCATGGCATCATCCTTCCTCCACTCTCCTCTTCCTTGGTCTCTGTATATATATATACATATGTACATATATATACATATGTATATATATATATATGTCAACAACTCGTCCTCTGCCTCCTCCTCTTCCTCTACTCCTTTGGTCTTTATTCACGTTTTCGTTGATATCGGTACCCTGCGCGAACGTGGCAGTTCAAGGATGGCCGTCATGACAAATATAGTTCTGCTCAGGTTTGCAAAACCACACCATCGAGCGATCGGAAAACATAGCCTGGCTGGTTCTAGTTCGTGTGGGCAGGGAAGGGTTGGATGGGTTAGGGGTGTTGGGATTAAGACATTTTCATTCTGCTTATGGAGGGAATACTTTAAAAACGGCGGCCGAGTGCCCTGTAGAAGCCTGGCTATTACCAAGATTATCCTGATATTGCTTATCTACACATATAACCCGTATCCAAATCTCCAATTCCTATTCCATTTGATGCACCATTATTCCAGTCACTGAGGCCCCACAACCCCAAGTCCTAGAACCTGAACCCTGCTTGTGGCTTAGGTTTTACGGGCATTCTAAACACTGAAATCCTCACATCTACCCCCTATTCTACCCATGCGGCCACACAAGACCCTAAACACTGAACCCTAAACCCTAAACCCTAAACCCAAAGCCCTAAACCCTAAAGAGCCTGCCCTCACAAGGGACACGATGCAAGGCGCGGACACTTCAGCTCCCCGAGGGGTGCGAAGTCGACTTGCACCATTGAATGCTGGGCACCTGACGGGTTTAGGGTTTACGGCTTTAGGTTGGGGAAGGGGTTATGCACAGATTACAGGTCATATAGGGTTTATGTAGGGGCAGTATAGGGATGTATACAAGGTTTTGGGATAATGATAAGACCTCGATGATGGAAACTCATGGAAAATGAAATGGAAACAGGGCCGTATTCAAGGTTTGAGGGTCCTGGTAGAGGATTTAGGGACCCTCCCCCAAAATGGCACGGAAGCCTAAAAAGGGCACGGTAAAGATCACATTGTCCTGTGAGAAGGGGATCGAATATGGCTTTGGGCATTTTATGATAAGATCCCCATATACCCCATGTTCTATCCGTAAACCCTACACCGTATAAACTCTACACCCTAAGCCCCGTAAACCCCAAACCCTAAACAACATAAACTCTATACACTAAGCCCCATAAATCCTAAACCCTAAACCCCATATTTCATCTACCTAAGGGGGACCATAAGGCCTAAACCCTAAACAGTATTTTCCATTTTCTTTTCCATTATCCTTATATAACCCCTTAAGGGGGACTATAAACCCTCCCTAAACCGCTTTTGGAAGGCACTTGCAAAGAAGTCTGAGGTGCTAGCACATTTCACCGAACCGGTGGAGCACCTTGGAAGGGATGGCTAAGGCTTTAGGGTTTACATAGGGTTTTAGGGGTTAGGCTTTAAGGTTTTAGGGTTTTAGGGTCTTAGGCTTTAGGGCTTTAGGGTTTTTGGGTCTTTCAGTTTAGGGCTTTATGGTCTTAGGGTTTAGGGCTTTAGGGTTTAGAGATGAAGCAGGGTGGGAGTCCCGAATTTTGGTATGTAATCGGCACTTACACATTTCTGGTTTCCGGCAGCAAGGGCTCTCACAAAAAACAGTTCCACATAGATATACAGGCCCGAACCCTGAACTGAACACCACTCATGCTGTGCCCTGAATTTCTAACCCTTCAACCCTAAACTCTTATGACCTCCTGGACTCCGATACCAACCCAAACCCTGAACCTTCAACTTCCCAAACCTAAGCCCTAAACTCCCTAAACCTCAAACTCCTAAACCCTAAAGGCCAACACATACAAAATCCGTACTGCAACCAGGCTGCCGCGTTGATAACGTTCGGTATGATGGCTTTGTCGGCAACATGCACCGCAGCCGCAATCTCTCCATACCTGACTCTTCTTCATGTTTTGTGGTCTCAGGATAGTTTAGGGTCTAAGGCTTTAGGGTTCTATGGCTTTAGGGTTTGAAGTTAGGGGATGAAGGAATGGACAGGAAAATGGTTACCACTGTTTAGTGCTTGGGGTAGGCAATGGGAAATAGAATAAAAAACGCATGGAAGATGATATGGACACTGGGACGCCCATAGGCGTACGAGAACGCGCAATAATTGCGCAAAAACCAAGGGGCGGTAATAACGCAAAAGCTGCAGGCGGTAACTGTGCAAAAACCAGGGGGCAGTAATTGCGCAAAAACCCGGGGGCGGTAATTGCGTAAAAACCAAGGGGCCGTAATGATGCAAAAGCTGCAGACGGTAGCTGCGCACACGTTGGGGCAGCAGTCATGGAAAACGAGCATAACCCATGAAATAATGTGTGCCAATACTCGCATACGTTGGGGTAACATGATAAATGTGTTTACACTTCTTATTGGGTTTTAATATGCTGAAATACTCAAGTTGACGCAGCTTAAAGGGGTTAATGCCTCTGGGTTAAAGTCGCATATGGCGAGTGACGCAATCAAGACAACATTCTATGCTTGGAGAATACTAGTCTGACTGCTGTTTGCGCACAGAGTACCCCCAAGCTTGCGCTATTACTGCCATCTTTTCCGCTGTAACTACTTTGTTTCCGCAATTACTGAACATGCTGCATAGGGATACATGGGGCTTAGTGCTATTCCCTACCCTAAGCCTTAAGCCCCAAATGGTGCTTTACCTGATCTTCTCCATTCTTTATTACCAACCAATAAAAACTCTCAGGGATGCGGGCTACTATGGACCTTTCTGCCCTTTTTCAGGTATGCGGGTTCCTGAAAATGAGCAGCATTACCGATACTGGGTAGTGCAATGCTGGAAGCACTCCTTGTAAACGTAGATAAACATACTGGAATGAGGCGAGCCTCGTAACCGAAACAGTTGCAATCCCAGTATTTAATTACAGGACGGCGCTATCATCCTAAAGTACAACTACGCCTCTCAACCCCAAACACGTTGAAACTACCCCTTAGACCCTACACGCTAAGCCATGAACCCTAGGCCGTGTGCCTGAAACACCAGTTACCGACAGCTGAGTAGTAGTGACCCCGTGATTGAAAACTATAAACGATGATATTTGAGGCATTTGGGGTTGGCCAAGAACCTCTATGTACATATATATCTTCATGTTCCGCTTCATTTTCCGCATTCTTGTCCATTCTCCATATTGGAGTATAATATTCCTAAGCCCTGTATAATCCCGATAGACCCGCCATCTAACCTTGTGTGACTCCCCTTTTGTGGCAAACATCTGCAGCTGCAACCCGAGGATGTTCGAAGCCCGTAAACCCTAAACACCTAAGCCCTATAATCCTTATAAACCCTCAGCCCCTAAACCTCTAAACCCTAAACCCCTTAACCCCTGAACCGTGAACCCTCAGCCAGGCTGCGCAGCTTTCGTGCTGGGGCCAGGTTGCCCCTGGTCGCCCGGCTTCATTGAAATTCCGTACCTGGTCCAAAAGCGTTGGTTTTTTTTCAATGATAGGCACAGGTTTAGGGTTTGAGGTTCAGGTTTTAGGGTTTACGGCTTAGGGTTCAGCATCTGCACCTAGTCCAAAAGCCCAGGTAGACATATACTATAACGATAGGGTCTAGGGTCTAGGGTTTAGGAGTTGAGGCTTAGGAGCTAGGGCGTAGGGCTTATAACACGATTATAACTTTGGTGTTTTCTACCTGGTCTGAAAAACAGTCAGCACCCATCTAGGGTTTTCAAAGATAGAATGAAGGGTGGTTTAAGGTTGAGATACCGGGTTCGAAACCATAAGCACGAATGTAGGAGACATTATTCCTCATGCTTCAGGCACCGCTCTGTTCCCAGAACCTAAGAACGCTTTCATGGGGCTTGACATGGGGCACAGTAGGGTCTAGGGCTTCGAGTTTTGGGATAATACACTCGTGCTAAAGCCCCTCATCAAAGTCATTCACACTTCTCGCCAACATCCTTGGAGGGCTTCGTTGCAGCTTCTGAGAGCTTGAATGTGGAAATTTCTCATGTGCCATCTAGAGATGATAAAGGGGCCTCATGGCTGCAATGCCATATCCCTTGTGTGAGAAACCTTCATGTCACCGGTACAGGTGGGCTGTGAAATCAAAGTCCCAGCGGCTGCAGAAGGAAGAGCTCCGAAATGGCCAGCTGTGGTTCCAGCTGCTTGGAAGCAGATCGGTTGAAAAGCACACCTTGCAGGTTTTTTTGAGGGCCGCGAAGGAGGATTATGGTGCTGAAGGATGAATGCAGGAAGGGGACAACAGGAAGAAGAAGAAGAAGCAGGAGGCAGGACAAAAAGGGGGACAGAATCGGTAGTTGTCGCGGCGGTTGAAATTGCAGCTACACTTGCAATGGCAGGACTAGCACGTGTGACGATCACCTACAATCCCTACAAAACCTCCTTCTGGCATACCCTGGCTCTGGTGAACAGGCAGGCAAAAGAATCGCCCAAAACCCACAGAAAGAGAGCTAAACGATGCGCTTGTTCTACATACCTTTGGGGTTCATGAATAGCACAAATGCCCTTATGACCCTCAGACAATCACAGCCCTCTTCTAATTGTTTAGGCCCACATGTCACACCTGCATACTTACACGTTCCATGTCATTTCCTTGAATTTTCCTTTTGATTCTCCTTCACTACCCTACTCCCTGAACTTCATATGACCCTAGATATCCCTAGATAACCCTACGAGTACATAATCCTATATAGGCCCATGTAACCCCCAACACCCCAAGAAGGGTAGCCGCCAAAACAAATGCCACCCGAGAGGCCCAGAGGCATCAGAGACATCGACTTGCCCACTTTGAGGCCTGGGAAGGTGGCAATGCTGGAGGTACAGGTTGTAGTCGTAGTAGTGTTATTCGTAATGGTCGGTCGTCATAGCAGTAATAATCGTAGAACAAGTAGGAGGAGATGTTGGGTGGCAAGGTTGGAAGATTTGGATAGTTGGGGCCCGAGGTCTGAGATTGCGGCGGGGCTCCAGGTTTTAGGTCTGTGGCTTTTTGGAAACGCCCCCAGGAAACGGAAAGGCCTGATGTTGAACATTAAGCCACTCTATGAAGTAACTTTGCAAAACGCGCGACCTTAGTTAGGCGAATGTATCGTACTGACATTGTATTTCGAGTTTGGCTATAGGGTTGTTGGTAGGCCATCAGGATTGGATGTCACCTTTGAGGTTGGATTTAGGTTTGCCTACGGGGCGGCGCTTGGTTTTGATGGGCCATGAGGATCTTATGCGCATGCTTTGAGACGACCGTGCCAAGACCCCATTCATCAGCCAGCATTTTACCGAAACTGCATGAGTAGCTTGCCGCAGCAAATTCTGAATCTGTCTGCGGATGCCTGGTGCAAGATCATAATTAGAACCTTGCCGGTCACGGAGGTCAACGAAGAAGTCGAGCTGCCATGAATATTTCAATATGCTTGCGTTGCGCTTAGGCAGACACCAGGACGGAAAAAGTGCCATTGAGGCCACTGAGGTACCCCTGTCACCGGCCAAGCCGTGTTCAACAAGCACAGGCATCGGAATCAGGAAGGCTCCATGTAGTTGGTCTTCACACATAATGCCAACCACCAGGATGTCAAAATCATCTTCTGCGTAACTGCATCTTCCAAACACGCCTCCCGATTTGAAGAGATACGCGCGTGGGTACCTTGTCGTGCTCGATATCTTTTCCTGTACACGCAATATTGACAAAGACCCATCAAAATCGGACACATACTCCAAAAGAGAATCTACCGTAGTTTGGTGCACCGTCGGGTGTGTAAGACGCATGCCCATCGTGCCGAACAAGGCTTGGAGCTGCGCGTGCCCTTTTGCCTCAATTTTGTGCTTATAACACGCACACTGCAAGCTCGCATCCTCCAGAGATGTATGTGGAAACTGCTGCCTGTCTACAAAACATGTCAGCAAGAATGAGCCCACGTCACGCACTTGAAGGCGTTCTGCACTTGGACATCCGACGGTGATCCACAGCTTGTCTTTCGAAAGGACGTGCCCTGCAGTGGCCCCGAGGTAACCTCCATCTAAGCTCACAAGGAAGACGACCATGCCTGCATACCCCAGCATGTTGCTGAACATGTGAGAACGGCCGTGGATGCCCCGGCCAGAAGCTGCTTTGAGCTGTATCAGGAGACAGTCTTCAGGACTGCCCTTGCGCATGAAGACGGCATCCGCTTTAGAGGAACCGGACAAGCGCCGTATTTCATGTTCTGATGCCCGGAAAGATTCTGCAAAGGCAGCATCCAGAATCTTGAACGCTTGAGCTTCTTTCTGGTGGTTGTTGCCGTTCAGTTTGAGGCCGCGGTCGCGCGCTTGCTCACGTGTTTCTTGGTAAGCAGCCTCTTCCGCAGATGGGAAGTTCAAGGACTTTTTCAGCCGCAGCTTGTCCGCCGCACAATTGTGTCTCAAGAAGTGATCGAAGGCCTCTGCCGCCTTTGCGGCAGACTTAAAGGTGCCAAGGTAGTGGTTGTGTCCTTGCAGCGTAGCCTGCGCAACAAAGGATTGCCGGTTCACGCTGCAATAAACGCCACGATACTGAGCTGCCTTGATAGGCCCAGAATCAGCCACATGCGTTGTGTAGTCAGCTGCTTCGCATGAGCTACCACACAGCCGCCGCTGACAGGACACTGAGTGTCTTGCCCAAATCTGGCGGCATGCTTGGTGAGGTGCTACGCGCATGTGATGTCGTCAGATTCTGTAGCCTGTGCTATGGGCATGCCCTGCTGACCTTCTGCTACTTTGCTCGGCTGTAACAGGAAAGCCTAGCACAAACTTTGAGTTTTCACAATCGTACTTGTAGGACATGTAGGGGCTCCATCCATGGCATGCGCAGTACCCAATGCAACCACGACAGGATTCTCCGTCCAAACGCGGAAAGATCCGTTTTGACAATCCCAAGGCCCCATGCAAAGGCATGCACAGAAAAAATGAAGCGCTTGCGCAGTGTGGGCCTGCATGAAAGTTTCCCTGAGCGACCCTTCCATCCTGGGAACTCATATGCAACGAGAAGCCCAAACAAGACCTCTACTATACTAGTTCACGGCAATTCCCGCATGCGTCTGGATGTAGTGGTATTCCATCGTTTTATTTGCGCGGTACTAGATGCTGTCCAAAATACCTGTTCTAAATTCTAACTTCACTTACATGTCGGCTCCAACCAACCCTTCATAAACCTAATCTTCATCCCTCAACTTTACACCCTCAAGTCCAATTTTTCTTGAGACACCCTCCAACCCGCCAGTCAAGAGGTTTTGTGCGCGTGGGGTGGTGAGTGTTCGTAAACATTGCAGGATGCAGCGACATGTTTTCACGAGGCGCAATGCACACCCTAGCAGAACCATCACACGTGGTATAGCAGTTGCGCAGGTTTCGACTATCTTGTAGATTCTCATGAAAGGAGACCATGGAGATCAAAGTTTCTCCAAGGCGCTGTGAGACATCTGCGCTGCCAGGGCTGACCATATGTTGACGATCAGTTCCTCAGGACATACCCTTTACGTAAAGGGAAAGACAGGTTGAGGCTGAGGGTAGCCTTCCAGTTTAGGGCACGCCGAGGACTGCATCGACGAAACATACAAACGGTCTTATCTGGATTGTTAGTTATTCTACCCTTCATTATTTGATAACATATGTCTACCCATGAGTCTTTTGTCCAACCTTTTCTTTAGGTTTCATATGTTTGCCCAAAGCATGCACTGTAAATACTATTAGCATAACCCCAAGTACCCAGCTATTGTGTACGTGGACCCTCTGGGAATCCGCTCATGCTGCCGAATAGCGATGGCATCCTCCTCATTTTCCGGAGGAATGATCGACCGAACTGACTTGATGCAGTCTCCTGGCAGGGTCTTTCTGTGCTTCTTCGCTAGAAGAAGCAATGCAGTTTCCTGACAGGGCATTTCAGTGCTCCATCTCTATAAGAAATGCAAAGCCTCAATGGCACCCAACGCGTTCGATCTTCCTTGGGTTGAGTGTCTAGGGCTCAGAGTGTTAGACTGTCTTACGGTGACGCTGAGAAGGAATGCATAAGAATAAAGTGACTCAAGTGACTCAGCCCAAAGGGGTTGCAAGGTTTCAGCTGAATAGGGCTTGACTTTTACCGGGTTTGGTTTAGGGTGTAGGGCATTGCCCGAAACATCTCAGCCCCCACTGCACCTGTGTGATCCTATCTGGGATTTAAGAACCTCTGGAGGTTTGACGCTTCTTTGGCAACGCCTGGGCATAAACAATGCACCTTCCCTCCCCGAATATTCACACTGGTCCAGGTTCCTGGATCCCCTAAATTTCAGGAATGCCCTCAAAATGGGGTATAGTCTAAACTCCAAGTATCCCCGTTAGTAACCCCAATACTCCTCCATGAAATTCCCTATATAACCCCCTTTTGGAATTTAGACTGTAGCTCATGTCTAAACCCTTAATAGAATTTTCCATTTTCTTTTCCATTATTCCCTGTATTATCTATATATATATATACATACTATGGTAGTTTCCATTTGCTTTTCCTTTATTCCCTATATTATCTTTATATATATATATGTATATACTATAGTAGTTTCCATTTTCTTTTCCATTATTCCCTATATCGTCTACATATATATATATATATACTATGGTAGTTTCAAT
>CAJNIZ010042732.1:15134-40143 GCA_905231905.1 Symbiodinium pilosum
CACGAAGTTCGCTGGGCGCAGGATGCGCCGCCACCCACAGATCCCTGGAAGTGCGGTGGTGCCATCGGCGCATGGATACTCACCCCTGCGCAGGTAGACGCCCTAAACCCTAAACCCTTGAGCCCTTGGCTGCTGAGTGAAAGGCCGTGGCAACACGCTACGCCTGATGCTAAGCCCACAACCCCACGCCAAAGAGCCTTCAGCCTAAAGACCCAAGAATTCGTTCAGGGTATATGGGGGTTTCCGAACGTCAGGGGTACCATTTTGGGGGTCTCCATAAGGACTATAGTATATTGGGGTCTATATTGCGGTCCCCCTATTTTGGGAAATTACCATCTAGGTGTTCAGGCTGATTTATAATCGCAGTGCACAGTGGTAGGATTTGGGCTAACAGTTGCCGGTACATGATTCCAAAAGTAGGTAAAATAAAGCCCAAAACCCATTATTATATAGGCCGAAAAGCTATCATTCTACATACTTTTGGGGTTCAGGTATTTCTTGTCAACTGGTAAACTGTAATCTGGTACCATCTCGATGCCTCCTCGCTGCGCCACTGCATCTGCATGGAGAGGTTCCCTGGTTACATAAGTGTACTCACAGGCCCCATGACCTACTGTTTACAGGGCTTAAAGTCATAGTTGTTCCTGTTATTGAATCCCAAGTTGGTAGTTTCCCTAAATAGAGGGACCCCATTATAGATCCCCAACTGCTATAATCCTCATTATGGGGACCCCCAAATGGTACCCCTAATTTTGGGAAACCCTAAACCCTAAACCCTAAACCCTAACCCCACTTATACGTAGGAGGCCCCGGCTTTGGTGACAGGTCTCCCTCCTTCGGACTTTTACCGACATCTCGGAGACACCCCAGGAGCCATTTTTTTTCGGAGCCTTAGGGCCCTTAGGGTTTAGGGTTTAGGGTTTAGGGTACTTATGATTGAGTGGAAGCCGGGAGACATTCAGGTGGACATTTATTAAAGATCTGGGTCGGGTAGAGGATTTAGGGTATCTAGGGTTTAAGAGTTAGGGTTCAGGGTTGCGGGCTTAGGTTTTGGATGTAGGATTTAGGGTCTAGGGTTCATGTGCAAGGTTGATACTACAGTTCGGCATACCTTCAACCCTCAAACCCTCAAACCCTTAAACCCTTAAATCCTTAAACCCTAAACCTTCTTAAAAGCGTTCAAGGCCTGAGGGTTGAGGATGTCTTGCAATTAGACTCGATGAGTCTAGCATTACGGATTGGGGTTGAGGATCACAGAAAGGACTTGCTCGGGGGAAGGGGCTTTGGCATTGAAAGGCATCCACTGTAATTCGATTGGGAATCTTCGACTACGCCCTAGACTCCCCAGACCCTAGACCGCAAACATTCCGAAGAAACCCAATGCGAACTTAAAACTCTGAAGCGCTGTGTCAGGTACGATTTCCAAAGGAACAAAACAGGTGCCTTTCCCAAGACGAGTCTAGGTAGCCAATGCTTGCAGTCAGGACTTGAATTTTGACTAGTTGAAGTCTCGACAGACCTCTGCCCCCTACTCGTAGCTAGCTCGAAGTAAATCCGAGTTATAGCTACACTTTTTTCGGGCCAACAGACCAATGGTAGCTCAAATGCGGCCCCCAAGTACAACCTGACACGTGTATTTCTCATTAATCCGAACTGCTCCATCGAGAGGAATGGACGCCTGGGACCCACGGCCTGACACCCGGTAGCCCTAAGCCCTAAACCCTAAACCCTAAACCCTAGTCCCCGCAGTTTATCAAGGGCTTGGGGTTACTTGGAGCTTGATGGGACTGAGGGTATAGGCTTTAGTAAGCACTGACAGGAGTCACATTATTATTTGGGTAGCCACTGGTGCAAGATTTTCTCCATCCACCGCGGGGACCCTGTAGTCCACCCTCAGGGGTACTGAGACGGCCTTAAATTACACTCAGGGGGATTACGCCAAAACTGCTTTTTAGCGCGTTTTAGATGGCCTATGTCCCATGAAACGGTTTTACGGTATAATTTTCCTTTTGTCTTGGTTGAAGGGCTCAACCCTGAAGCGCGGCTTCCATAAAGACTTTCAAGAGTCGCAACGTGGCATACTCTTCGATTTTAGGGTTTGGGGTTTAGGGTTGCACTATCGACTCTGAACAGCACTAGTATCCCCACAGTTTCCTGATAATCCCTTCCCCTAATAGGAATGCCTCCGCCCACCCGCCCCATACTCCTCAACCCATTACCATTCAGGGAATCATTTCATGTTAATGGGTGGGGGCTTGTTCGTTTGGGAGAAGTTCACCCCGTTACCATTTATGTGGGGAAGCATTTCATGTTAATGGATGGGGCTTCTTTGTTTGGGAGAGGTGATTAATGCGTATGCCTGGAATCTCAAAAAAAGCTTCTCTGTAGTATGGTCTTTGTTTTGAAATACCATCAGTATCTAGGGCCGTATTCTGCAAGGGAGCCAAGAAAGGACGTAATTCTGAACCTTAAACCCTAAACCCGTACGGCCCCTTTAAGCCTTTGGCTTCACGTCACTTTTCCTTCAACCCCAACCCAGGATCACGACGGGTACCCTCCCGAAAGCGTTTAGGGCTTAGGGGCCCAAAAAAAGATTCTCTACGCGGGTTTCTGTGTCAGTTTTGGGGGAGTGTATCCTATCTTGAGAGAGCCCCCAAGTCCTAAATCCCAAACTCCAAACCCCAAACCCCTAAATCCTAAAGGCTAAAGTCCCATTCACTTGCCAAGGCCACGGGCTGTGTCAGATTTCCTGGGTTGCGGCTTGCACGTTCACTACAGAGGGTCCAAGAGCCCAAATACGGTCGTTGCAGGCAGACTGGCGTGCGCATCGGCATTGTGAGCTGGAGCCCGACCTCAACACAATCTCCTTGTACCTCCTGTCTTCGTGCAGCGGCGCCCCCCTCCATGTGGCACTGGCCAGGAGCTGGGTTACACGCGTGATTGCAAATCAGGACGGAGGACTGGAAGTGTTGGGCATGACGACGTGGTCATCCTCTTGCTCGCCTGTCGCAATAGTACAGTGTCGTCAGGGGGATTACGCCAAAACTGCTTTTTAGCGCGTTTTAGATGGCCTATGTCCCATGAAACGGTTTTACTGTATAATTTTCCTTTTGTCTTGGTTGAAGGGCTCAACCCTGAAGCGCGGCTTCCATAAAGACTTTCAGAGTCACAACGTGGCATACTCTTCAAACTAGGGTTTAGATTTTAGGGTTTGGGGTTTAGGGTTGCACTATCGATTCTGAACAGCACTAGTATCCCCACAGTTTCCTGATAATCCCCTCCCCTACTAGTAATCCCCCCCACCCTCCCCATAGTCCTCAACCCCATGTTATGGATTAGGTTTTGGGCTTTAGGGATTTGCGGCTTAGGGATCTACAATCAAGAATCCAATGGCTCTTCGTGCCTGGAGCTGTACTGAGGTCCTGAGACCCTACCAATTACATCGGACGATCAAAATGATATGGTGAAACTCCAGGTTCGGGAAGTCACATGCATAGGGCTCATGACTTCCGGTGTATGTACCCAAAGCCCTGTACGGAAGATTGGCCTACGCCTTTTCACCTCTTCATATTTCGTAGATAGTCCCGATATGGTCCCTAGAATCCCCAAACCCCAAACCCTAAACCCAAGAATTTCTGGGCTGAGGCCTGTGGTATTCCGACGGCCAAGAAGCCAAGGTTGTCTACTTGCCACAGGCAGCCCTAGAGTCCAGACAGGTTTTGGGATGATATAGGGGTTTACAGTCTAAACTCTTTAAAAGGGGGTTATATAGGAGACTACTATAGAGGATTGTAAGGGGGATACTAGGAGTTTAGACTATGGGTTATATGGGCTTATAAGTCGGGTTTTTAGGGTTTAGGGTTTAGGATTTGTTTAGGGTTACGGGTTTGGGGTTTCCAAAAAATTAGGGGTACTTTCCTGGGGGGTGTCCAGGATAGGGATGATCATATTTTGGGGGGTCTACATTGGTGTGTGAGGATGATGTATTCGGTTTTTATTGCTGGAGAAGGGTTTAGGGCTTGGGGGTTTATGGTTAAGGATTTTGGGGTATAGAGTTTAGGGTTTAGGGTTTGGTGGAGAGCTCGAGGGCGGGTCTAGCCTAAACCCTAAGCTTATGCATCCATCAACCTTGCATATCGCCCTACATCTACCCTTTAAAGCCCTACATGTACTCCTGTATACCCTAAACTCATAAACCCGAAACCTTAAACCCTAAACCCTACCCTGCCCTAAACCCTAAACCCTACACTACAACCCTTTCAAAACGTCATTGTGGGGGGGATGGGCTCAGGGTTGGATGGTCTTGGTACCCTGAACCCTTATTTCTAACCTCTTCTGTATTTCTAAACCCCTAAAGCCTTACCTGAACCCCAAAAGTAGGTAAAATAATGGCCCCAAACACATTCATATAGCCCAAAAGGTCATTATTCTACCCAGGTAAGCCCTTAACCCTAAATTCCTAAGCAGGAGCAAATAGGTGTAAACACAACTGGGAATGGGAAGCCAAGTCCTGCGCGAAATTGTCTCCAGGAATGTTGGACATGTTTCTCGAGATGCTTCCCAGAGGGTCCAAGTACCCAATAATTGGGTACCTGGGTTTTGGGGAATAGTAATTATAGTACAGGTTTTGGGTAAGTATATGATTATTAGGTACTTGGACCCTTAGGGCTTGGAGAGCATAAATCAGGAGCCACAGAGGCAAAGCTGGACATCGACTGGGCTGCACACGCGACATCAGGCCACTGGCCTGCAAACTGCACATGCAGAGCATGCATTGCTGCAGGGGCCAAGCATAGGGCTCACAGGCGAATAAGCGTTCCCTTGGTGCCGTTAGATGATAGAGGACACCCAGTCTTGGGCCCCGATCAGGCACAGGCCAAGGGTGATAGAGCAGGGGTGTCCAACAGGAGGAACTGGATGAAGGGCATGATGAAAAGGACTTGGCGGCGGACTTGGGAGGAAGAGGGGGCGTACATTGCCGGGTGGCGCTTCTTTGAGCAGCCTGCATATGCATTGTGCCGGCATGATGGCATGATGACTTTAATAGCACTCGCCCATTTCTTGACTAATGTTCCCTGGCTTTGTCATGACACCACACTTCGAAGGGGACGGGAGGTTCGTCATTACGTGGACGGTGATTTCCTGTATGAGCTGTAAGCTCCAAATCAAAAACCTAAACTCTAAGGCCAAAACCCTAGACTCTAAACCCTAAACCTCAACCCTACGCAAGCCCCAAATCCTACCTTGAAAGCCGAACTACCCAAAATAATGGCTCTGGGATTGAGGGTTTGGGGTTTAGGCTTGTGTAACCCCAACTGGGGGGGGAACATAGGGGAAAGTAGACCATGAGCATGGGCTTGCAGATAAACCCAAAGCCCCACAAGCAAACCCTAAACCCCATATCCCTAAACCCCAAACCGCGGGTCCCACAAACCTCAAAACAACAATTGCAAGCCCTACGCCCGATTTGGAACAGCAAGTCATAACTCGTGGGTACTAATGCGGTTGTGGTCGTGGGCTTTCGGGTTTTGCGATTTTTGGCTTGAGGGCTTGGGTCTCGAGAATTGGGGGGGCGCCCAGCGTATGATCCCTGGCGGTACTTTTTTTGAGTGTAATCTGCGTGCCATGAAGCGCAGCCATAATTCCAAGAACTCGCATGTGGCCAGACAGGACCCGTAAAGCCTGTGATAAAAAAAAACCTTCGGCTCCTGAAGGTTGCAGAGGAAGTCATCAACGGCGCTGCATCCCAAAATATTGCCTCTCGGCGGAAGGTTCCTAGAGGTGCAGCATACAGCCCCCCACTGAGGGTTTAGGGTTTAGCGCTGATAGTCACCCTTAAGTAGATATAGTTATAGTTATATTGGGCTTCTTTTTATTGGGATAATGGAAAAGAAAATGGAAACTATTATTTGGGGTTTAGAGTTAGGGCTTAGGGCGTATGTATAGTCCCCCTTAAGTAGATACCAGGTAGGGTATATGGGGATCTTATGAGAAAATACCCAAAGCCATATTCTATCTACTTAAGGGGGACTAGTAGTGATACCTTTTGGAATCCCACAACAGTTTAGGATTTGGGGGGTTGGGGCTTAGGGTTTAGGGCTTAGGGTCAAACATTGGTCCAAAGCCCTTACAAATAGTCAACAAGGTCCTTGTTCCACAGACATGGGGGGCCCAGGTTTCCTTGACAAGATGGAGTCTTGATTGGGAAGGATTTTCTGCTCTTCTACTGTGTTAAAAACCATTAAAGCATATGGATCTGCAGCTTCTTATCATTTTGCAAAAGAGGTGGTGATTTTCATAGCGAAGGTGGTTCTAACATAGGCCCCAAGATGTTATCATACCTCTTCTAGGGCCCTCCACGAAAGTTCTCCAACCCTGAACCCTGACCCCGAAACCCAAAACCCTGATTTTTGGAAACTGTCATGGAATCGGTTTCGGTCTGGGAGAGATAGCTTCAGTGTTGTAAAAGGTTGGCATAGAGGCGGGTGAGTTCTGATCCCTCCCCCTCGCGCGGGTTCGGGTTGCAGGTTTAGGGTTTCGGACTTCAGCCCGAAAACCCTGCTGATATCAAACATTCCACCATACATTGCAGAAAGACGAAAGACAAAATAGGAGGGGTTTGGGTGTTTTGTGATGGGGGCGGGAATTTCTTGTTGTTTTCCACCCACTCTGCAAAAGTCTACCAATAGTAGCAGCAGCAGTAGCAGTAGCTGCAGCAGCAGCAGGAGTAGTGCAAGGTAGTAGGCGCGAAGAAAAACCGTGACATGACACCTGCGCGATTCATATACTGAAAGTGCTGGCAGGCGCAAGAAGGTTAGAAACAGATAGGTTCTTTTATACTGTTGTACACACTGTGTACTCTGTCTTGTACTTGTTTTTACCTGTCCGGGTACATCCTTGTGGTATACATCGGGTATAGATATCTGTGGACCCACTCCCAAGACTAACATGAACCTGAGAGAGGGCACACCCTGAAAAACCTGAGCCCAAAGCTGTGAATTCAACTCCTGTATTGCACCCCTAAACCAAAACCCCAAAACCCTAAACCCCACCTTCCCTAATAAACAGTTAAACATTGGGGTTGTAGAGCAGATTCAGAACTCTAAGCTGCGCGGTGATGTAGTTGCAATCAACACAGGGTTCAGGGTTTAGGGGTTAGGGGCTTAGGGGTTAGGGTTTAGGGGTTGAGTTGTTCAGGGGTTTGGGGTTTAGGGGTTTGGTGGTTTAGGGGTTAGCGTTTCGGGTTTAGGGTGGCGCCTCTCACCTGTCAACAGTGTCGGTTAAAAAGAGGGAGGATTGTGGGGTTCAGGTTTTCAGGGGTTTGGGGCTTACAGATATACAGTGCCCAAAGCATGCGAAAATCCGGTAGAATGATGAGACCTAAGGCCTAAACTGTTCCAACCAAAGAAGTCCCATACTGCATGAAATTTCTGGTGCCCTGCTATCCCACACGGCATGGAGATCTCTGTGTCATCCCCATAGGATCCCGCCGTCATATTACCCATATACTCTTTAGCCCAAACATCTAAGTTTATTGAAAAATCAGCTTTATCCGCCTACCCCGAAGCCCATCAAAACCTAAAGCTTTACCATATAGGAATAGTAGTAAGAATAATCGTAGTGTGTCGTAATAGTGAGAGTAATATTTGTATTTGCCATAATACAACTACAAAGAAGGATGTTAGTAAAGGTAGTCATTACCTGTGGCTCCAGTAACCTACAGTATAGTAGCAAGTACTTTTTAATTAGTAGGCATAAAACTGTAGGTTATTGGGGGTACTTGTAAGCCCCAAGTTAGACACTAGCAGCACAAGCGAGGTCCAACGCCTCCTTGCCATCGTCCGCCGCCGCACTGGTGAGGGTTCAATGCCTGAGGGTGAAGAGGCCCGGCTGGGTGACTAGAGTCGAAGCCCTAAACTCTGATCCCAAATCCTAAACCGAAAAAACCCTAAATCCTGGACCCTAAATCCTAAACCCTATACCCTAAATCCTAAGCCCTAAGCCCTAAACCGCGGGCAAGGAGCGGAGTCTTCAGGATTTGCAGTTGAGGGTTTTAGGGTTCAAGGCGTACCCCAAGGGTCCAAAGTATGTGCTTATCAGGATGTAGGGGTACTTATCATCTAGTCCCCAACGCCAAGGGAACGACACATGTTAAGGACCTCGAAGTAGATGATTGTTGTATACTGGACTTGTTTGGATTAGGGCTTAGGCGCGTGATTGAGGAGTTTCTCAAGAGCGTGTGTCCTCCTGTTGGTGGAATGGGAGTTCAGGGGGGCAGCACGGGAATGCTAATGCAATTTGGGGCTGAGATGATTACCAATATTTGCTCACAGGTTCCTTGTATTCTTTCAGGAACTCAAACAGACCTTCAAGTGGTATTGGCCATTGTTCAGGCTTGTACATGAGATGGATTTTCCGGCAGTTTGTGCTTCTGGAGTAGCAGCATTGTGTGTTTGAATTCCAGGAGTACCGGTTTTGGTCTTGAGGTTTTTATGATTGTGGCTGAACAGCCAAAGGTACAAAGGTTAGCCCCTAAACCCAAAACCCATTTAGGCTTTGACTAGAGTAGCCAACCAATGTAAGCATGGAGAAAGCCTTCGCACCGAACATGTTGGTACCGTTACCGCCTTTTGAGAGTCTAGCTTATTCTAGGTAGGGACCTAAGCCCCGAACCTTAAACCCCAACCCCCCCACTCTAGGTGGGGTTCGGGAGGTAAGTTGGGGTACAGGGTGTAGGGTTTATCCAGGTTGTAGGGTTGCAGTAAGGGCTCAAGTTGTCTATTCAGGGCTTACTTTGAGCAACTTACACCAGGCTTTAGTGTTTTGAGCTTAGGGTCCAACATGTTAGGAAGACCCTAAACCCTAAACCCCTAGACTCTAAACCTCCAACATGTTGGGAAGACCGAACTTTAAGGTAACATTGGCTACTCCAGGAATTCTTACTTGGAGCTTTGAACTTGATGTCTGCCAAAAAAGCCAAAGTGACTTTAATTTAAAACCCCAAACAGGGAACTCCAAGAATATACTAGGAATATAATCGGGTTTAGGGTTTATAGGAATATACTTACCAGGGTCCTTATATTCTATCATATTCCTACTATAGTCTTGGGGGGTTCCCTGTATGGGGTTCCCATCAAAGTCGTGTTAAGAACCGAATCCAACACGCTCAAATCATTGACTAGGTCGATCATGCCTAGTGTTCTGCTGTACAAGTTGATGGGTTTGAGTTTCGGATTTAGAGTTTAGGGTTGGAGGTGGGTGGAAACCAGCCCTGTTTGGGATGTATAGGGTCCTCAGAGTATGCAATGTTGCCCATAGAGGGCTTTGTACCTAAGATGGTTGTGCCTCTACCTTTTAACTCCGCGTAGCCCATAACTAGTGAAAGGTTTGATCTTACCTACAGGTGATCCTGTAGGAATTGTACAGGGGTTGTCGAAATTGAGGTCCCTCTTTCGATACCTGGTATATGGGGGGCAAATTTGAAACGAGGACCGTAGATTTGACCACCTACCACATGAGGGTACATAGGGTATTTAGTTGGTTTAGGGCGGCGGGAGTACGGTCCTGATAAGTAAGGCTTCGCAGGGTTCCCTGCTAGTTCGGGGCTGACCCCTCCCCGCTTAAATACTTGAACTCTAAGCCCAAAGTAATTCTTACGGTGCCCATTCCCTGAGCCAAGATCCAGACATGTTTCACCACGAGCTTAAACCCGATATACCCTAAACCGATATACCTTAGGCCGTTCAGTCTAGTCTAAAGTCCCATAAAGATTGTAAAGTGCAGCCTATATTGTAACCCAAAAAGGAACCAGTTCAACCCTGACATCCCGTGCAACAGGACGATGAGGAGGAAGAGGAGGCAATCGCACCTTCTTTTGCCAAATCAAATTTGTTGATGTAGGTGTGCTTCTGCATTTTGGGTTCAGGGGCCACATGGACAGCCAAACAACCAGATACAAATGCTAGTTTCTTTAAATAGCCGGAACCCAATATAGACCCCGAAATATGGTCATCCTTACTATGGGTACCCCCAATAAGGCCGCCCTAACTTTGGGAAACCCCAACCCCAAACCCTAAATTCCACTCCCTTTATACTAGCAGAGATCACCCGTTGTCACGCGCTTGCCACGTGATGGTCTAGCATTTTGTTTAAACGAGATAAAAGTCCCTAATACACTGTGAGATTGTATCCCCCCTTTGGGGTTTGTTATGAAGAGTACAATCTTGCTTAGTTCAGATAGCACAAACGCTAAACCGCTACTGCACGGTTCATATGAGTAGTATTTTATTTGGGGGTACTATGGTACCCAATATAGAGTAAGATCATATCCATTATATCCTGCTTTTGGGGTATTGTATTCTATATACAGAATATTATCTTCCTAGGTTCAACGGCTAAAAAACATTACTCATATAGAAAATCAGAAGCCAAGTTTGATGTCAGGGTTGCTCCGGGGCAGGGAGTTGTCTCTGGATGACCTGTACCTGCATCGCGTAAGAGGTCCCCTGAACCCTAGACCCTTAAACCCTTAAACCCTAAACCCCGAACCCCTAAACCCCTAAACCCCGAAACCAAAGCCCTGAAACCCTAAACCCTGAAACCCTAAACCCTGAAACCCTAAGCCCTGAAACCCTAAGCCCTGAAACCCTAAAACCCTGAAATCCTAAACCCTGAAACCTAAACCCTCGAACCCCCTGACCAGAAGCGAGAAGACTTGAAGTCATTGTATTCCTAGACCCTCCTCCTACCGTCTATTAGGGCCTAAGTACCTACTATTAGGGACCATATATCCCCCGTTAAGGATACAAGGAGGGTCCTGGTTGAGACTTTCATCTATAAATAATGCCCTCCTTCTACATTCAAACCCCTAGCCCCCCTTGATATTAAAACTCTTGAAGGAATATCCCACTGTGGGAAAATTTGATATGAGGGGGTTGGGGGCTTCTGGTAGTGGGGGGAGGGGTTTAGAATGCGACCCTGCGCACCTGTGCTCCTGCAGTTATGCTAGTCCTGGTTACATACTTTTCCCTTTATGTGCCATTGACTAAACCCTAAAGCCATTAGGCAAGTGCTCAACCCTGGACCCTAAGCGAGATAGAACATGAGCCAGCCAACATCGCACTTGGCAAAAACATCCACCTTGAACGGATAACAGAGTGACGAACAGCGAACATTACCAAAAGATTTTAGAAAGTGCCATTCAGTGTAGGGGGAATGATATCTGACTGTAAACCCCACACCCAGCAAGACATCCTCAGACTTCGGCATTTACCTCTCTTAGGCTTAAGCGTCTGCAGATGAAGCACGGTAGTCCCATTTTCAACGGGGTTGCCACAATCCCTGATATTGACATTTCCTGTTTCCTTCGGTCAGGGAACCGTGGAAATTCACATGAAAAAAATGACCTTATGTGGTGGACCACCAAAACGATTCCTGCGGGTCACTCCCAAAATGTTTGTCTCACCTTAGGTACCCTGTATGGTGCGCACTTTGCATGTGAAGCTGATTTTGCAAACCCACGCAGGGTGTTCGCAGAATTGTGCTGCTTGTGCGCAGTCAAGCAAGAAGTAGTAGTTTTGGAAGCAAAAGGGGGCTTATTGTAGAGAAACCCGAACCGGGCCAAGTGCTAAGTGCTATGGCTAAGGAAGCCCCTTTCCCTCCGTTCTTGCCCACAGGAACCCTCACATCTCCAAAAGACCTACATTTTAAACTCTACATCCGACACCCGAAGGCCCAAACCCTAAGCCTCAGACCCGAAAGCCCTAAACAGGAAGAGCTGACGATTCCCGAGGGCCACGCGCTCTACCGCTTCGAAACGGTTCAAGGCACACTATGTAGGGTTCAAGGGTTTAGGATGTAGGGTTCCAGTTCAGGGCTTTTGGGGTTTGATGGTTAGGGTTTAGGGTTTAGGGTTTAGGGTTTAGGGTTTAGGGTATGGTCTATAGGGTTCAGGATAAGGGCTTCCCTGCAGACCCAATTACCTACAGCTTCGTAGGAACCTGCGGCTCGAAAAGGCTTGCGCTTCAGGCTTAAGAGCGCAGGTTCTGACTAAATCCTAAACCTTGATTTTGAGATTTAAGGTTTGGGGTCTACCTGAACCCCAGAAAGTAGGTAAAAAATAGCCCAAACCCATTAACATAGCCCAAAATGCCATTATTCTACATACTTTTGGGGTTCAGGTAGGGTGTAAAGTTTAAAGTTGCAAGGTTCTGGGCTACTGGGCAAGTTATGGGAACGGCTGGGAAGGGCCCCAAAACGGCGCTACATGAGCTGTAGTCTAAACCCCTTAAAAAGGGTTGGGGTGATTAAGGGGGATGCGGTTTAGGGTTTAGGGTTTAGGGGGATGCTAGGAGTGTAGTCTAAGCCCCTTAAAGGGGTTATATAGGGGAGTATTATAGGGGTTATGAAGGGGGATACTCGAAGTCTAGACTCTAGCTCACATAGGGCCCTAAGGGTCCATGTACCCAATATTTAGGTACTTGGGATTTGGATACCTGAACCCCAAAAGTAGGTAAAATCATAGCCCAAAACCCATTAATATAGCCCAAAAGGCCATTAGTCTACATACTTTCGGGGTTCAGGTAATTACTAGGTACTTGGACCCTCAGGGGGAGTAAGTCGAATCAGACGGCACCCACCATGCTTGAGGGTTGAACATTTGCCAATGCTGAAATCAACTCCAAGACCCTCTTTGTGTCCTTAAGTAGTGGTTATGGTCCCTAATAGGTTTAAGGTTTTGGGGTTTAGGGTTTAGGATTTAGGGTTTAGGGTTTAGGGATTGACGGTCCCTACCTAAACCCTAAACCCTAAAATGGAGTGTCTAGGCCGAGAGGTGTTTTCGGTCAGGATTTGTTGATCATAGGGGAGCACCTTTCGAGTAGAGTGTGGCTCTGCTGCTAGCTTAGGCTGAGGGGCTATAGGGTACAGAGTATGTTCATGCCAATTTTCCTACATATGCAGCATACTCAGTTGTTCTGCAAGTGAACGCTAGAATGGCGTCCCTAGTTGAGGGTTTGCTGTTCAGGGTTTGGTGGACCCTAAACCCGTGAACATGTGGTCTTGGAAGCCTGGGCCTCAAACCCTAAAAGGCTCAGCAAGTCTTCAAAGTGGTACTTTCCCTCAAAATTTAAGGGGACCACCCCAATGTAGACCCTGATCTATTGCAATCCTTACTATGGGAACTTGCCGAAAGGTATCCCTAATTTCGGGAAAGCCTAATCCCTATTATCCACTATATACTCCCAGGTTCCATATGATTTCCATGTTTATTTCCATTTGATTTTCCCTTGTAGGGTACCATATCCAACCTCTAAAACCTAAGCCTAAACCCTTAACCATTAATCAAGCCCAAAAATTCGCAAGCCCTAAACCCTAAGCCCTAAGCCCTAAAGTCTTCTAAATTCCTTCGCCTCAAACCCTAAACGCCTCAAACCCTAAACCCTATAAACCCTAACATGCACTCACATGCGCAGCACTCCTCTAACTTTACACTATGCTGCAACCGAGAGCTCCTCCACCCTGTTTAGGCTTTAGGTTAGGATTTAGGATTTAGGATTTAGGGTTTAGGGTTTAGGGTTTAGGATTTTAGGGTTTAGGTTTCAGGATTTAGGGTTTAAGGATTTAGGATTTAGGGTTTAGGGTTTAGGATTTATGGTTTAGGGTTTAGGGTTTTGGCTTCAGGGCTTAGGGGATTAGGGACCAGACATTTGGGCTAAGGGTAAGTTGCAGACCCCTTCAAGATCTACAACCTCAATTTGCTAGGACTGTAGATCATAATTCACATCACTGTACCACTATGGGCTTTTAGACCCTAAGGGTACCTTAATCTACCCTTAATAGGGTCCAAATAGGGGATTTAGGGTCTAATAACCCATGGTGTTAGGGCTTACCAACCTCAACTGGACCTCAAAGTCATGTTGGTAGTGATCCAGGCTTCCCTGCCTTACATAAAGTCCTTGTATATCCCTTCATAAACCCAGCTTCCATGTAATTGTTCATGTTTCTTGTTCATTTGGTTCTCCGCTACTGGGATAATGCCCCTACCTTTAAACCCTAAGCCCTAAACCCTAGACACTACAGTAAGTACTCCCCTGAATGACCAGATTCTTAAAGCAATACAAGGCCTCTCTGGGTAAGGGCACCCCTTATGTCCAATTCCCAACCTTACAAGCAACTCCACAACCCTTAGGGTTTAAGGTCTAGGGTTTAGGTTCCCTGCCTAAAGCAACCAAATGCACAAACAAAACATGGCTGTGTACCGATTTTTTTTGTATCTTAACCTTGTTTATGTTTCTAGGTTACTCGTCTTGACAAGCCCTAAACCCAGAAACTCTAATCCCTAAACCCTGAAACCCAAACCCTAAACCCCTGAAATCCTGAACCCCTAAATCCTGAAACCTTAAATCGTAGTTTCCCAAAATACCATGGTACTTGTTATAGGGACCCACCCCCCCCCTCCCCCCCCCAAAAAAAAGTTGCATCTCATTTTTGGGAGGCACCCAAACCCTAAACCCCAAACCCCTAAACCCTAAACTTCTAAACCCTAAACCCCCTACTCTAATTTCGAAATGCTCCCAAGTAGATCTCCTTCAGGCGAGTGTCCAATCTCAACCTTGCCGTTGCTGCAAACACGGCCGCTAGACCCGCAGTGTGGGATTTAGGGTTTAGGATTTAAGGTTTAGGGTTTAGGATTTAGGGTTTAGGGTTTAGGGTGTGGGACAAAGATCCTTAGAATAGACTTTAGGGTTTACAAGGGTTTCGGGTTTAGGGCTTACGTAGTCTAAACTTATTACAGGGGGGTTTATAAAGGGGAATAAGGGGGATTATATCCGGAAAAACAAGCGTCTTATGTTCGGGACCCCCAATTGAGACGAGAATGCTTAGCGGTTTGGAGTTTACAATTTCTGTTTACCTGAACCTTCCATTGTAGTTCCTTTTCTGAATTTAGCACGATTTTTCGGTAATGATTCTCATCAGGACCCCATTCATGTGTATTACATTGGAGGATCCAGGTAATTACGATATAGGGGACGCATGATGCTAGGCTTCCGATGTAGGTGTCTGAGGTCGTTGTTACATATTCTACAAAAGCCACAAATGGGTCCGCATGCCACGAGATGCCCAAAAAGTACTCATGCACTCTGTGGAGAAGATGGCTGATGCTAATGACCCTGATTTAGCATGTGACGGCCAAGAGGGCAACGAGCTACAACAGCTGCACTTAGAGTCAAACGGTGACTAGAAGCAAATCAGGACTGCTCCAGCAGTAGCAGTTGCAGTCACTTCTCCCCGCAGAACCTCCTTCTGCCCTGCGGTATTAGCCCTCGACACAGTCGCGCCTTCATCCAAACCAAAACATACTTGCCCACCCGAAGCATCCACACCCGAAACCGAGGAAGGTTTCCGACGAAAATTTACGAAAAATGCTCATTGCCAAGGCGCGCTAAGCTTGTCATTATTGGTTTTGTCGGGAATGGCTTAGGTCATTCCCCCTTACAATAACTGTCCTTAAAGGGGCCTTATTAAGGGGGTTCTTATAACTCCTATAACCCATGGTGGAACAGTTACTGTAAGGGGGAATGACCCCAGGGATGGCTGAGGGTTTTTTTGGTGCTCAGGTAGCCCAAAGCTTCCCTCGGAAGCCCTGCTTTATGCCATATTGGCTACTTAGGATCTTAAACCCCATCTAACCCCATGTATCCCCTATATGTCCCTATATAATCCATAGAAACCTTATTTCGTATTCCATAGATGCATATGCTTAGTACCCTAAACTTAAACAAGCCTGTAATATAGCACCCCTATACATCTGCTATTTATCCTCCTATGTAGCAAGTAGAAACCCTGTTTGACACAACATCTATGCGAGGGTTTCCGACAGCAATACGGGAGTTTCTCAGAAAATCCCTGCAGTTTAGGTTTTGGGTGTTTAGGGGTGTAGGTTGTGGGGGTTTAGGGTTACCAGGAAACCACTGCGGGTGGATACAGGCGTCCGATATGCAATTTCGGATAGTCCCGTATACCGTATACTTCATTTTTCCCAACATCAGTCCATGTCCATGACTTACATGGCAAATATTTAGTGTAGCTCATATAGTCCCAAAAAATCAAATTTGAAATCTGCTTAGAACCTCTGTATATCTTCGGCTGAACCCCAAACCCTAAAACCACATAGACCTCAAAATGCTAAAATACTTATTACAGGGATCAACGTTGTGAGAAACTCACATGCAGCGAGTGCTTACAGCAGGGCCTGTTTGGTTTTACATCAGCGGATCCTGGTTTCGTGCTTAGGGTTTACAGATGCCTTAGGTTGGGCCCCCCCACACGCTACTGGTCAAGAATGAGACTACTTGAAGGCTCAAAGGACTTTGTCAGAAAGTTTACGGACATTTAAAGGGGCATAGGTCGTAGTTATAGCGATATGCAGTGTTTAGGGTGTATTCCCAAGGAAGTTACAGTAGTAGTGACCACAAGGAAAAATGGTAGTTGATTATGTTCGGGTCTCTAAGATACTCCGATTAGACCATAATTCTTGCTGCGGGGGGCGTTTCAATGCATCTGGGAGTTTCTGAACGGAGTAGTATCTTATTTGGGGATACTATGGTACCCAATATAGAGTAAGATTATATCCTCCTCTTGGGGTATAGTATTTTATATAAGGAATACAATCGTACTAGGTTCAACCACCAAAGGAAACACTACTCAACGGGGGGGGCCCTAAGGGACTATCGGGATGATCCTAGAAATCCCTCATCATAGGGTTTAGGGTTTAGGGATTAGGGTTTAGGGATTAGGGTTTAAGGTTTAGGGTTTAGGGCCATCCCCTCCAAAGGTACCCCTGCCAGCATTTAAGGAGCTCATAAGGACTGCATCGGGCTTAACCCTCGATCCTAAACCCTAAACCCTGGGTTCCCAATCTGTGGTGGGGGAGCGGGTACCTTTTTGGGGATAGCATTGCAGCCCCTAATATGCGGGTTTATATAATGATAAATTCGATGCTGCTATTGCAGCCGCATAGTGCCCTAGACCCTAAACCCTAAACGGGTGTGGGGTTTGGTCCTCAGACCAGCTTTTTACAGATTGTCACCTCTCAAGTACCTTTTGAAATTTTCAATCTTGTTAGAAGCAAGCATGGGCGTGCATGATAGTTGAGAATAGGTGTATTTCACCCTGCCTCCTTGTCATTAGTGGCTTTTTCTTAAGGCATCAACTTATAAGGTGCATGGTTGAGATGTCCAGAGCCGTTGCGGACTTGAACAGTAGGCCTCCAGAGTATCAGGCCTCATATTGAAGGATTCTGCATAGGCGTGTAAGATAGAGAAGCTCCAGCACAGGATCTTCATAAAAAAATACCTTAGCCTTAGTTCAGCCCGATAGAAGTAATGGTTCTCAAAAGTTAGGGTCTGCCTATTGGAGCTCCTTTTTACAAGGACTATGGGTCCTGCTAGGAATGATTTTCTGGTTGAAGAGATGACAACCCTACAAGGTTTAGGGTTTAGGGCCTAAAGCCTAAACGCCAAGATGTGTAACTTTGTAGGGATGCATCGCCGAAGGCCCCGTATACATTGTATTCCTTCCCTACTTTACGAACACCACGGCCCCTATGATTAGCATTATCATGACGTATTCCGGGTTATGAGCTTGTGGAGCCTACTTGGGAAGGTAAAGGAGGGTGGAGAGGTTTCTCAATCGGCGGAGCTTTTGCCATCGGCAAAGAAGATCAGCATTGACCCGGATCTTGTACTCGGCAGGGTGAGCTCACGTTTTTCTTTGTCAGAAGCACCCTTGCGATCCTTCGATCCACCAACTCCTGATCATGCGGTGTGACAAGCCTAAAGTGTGCTTAAGATATTCTTTCATTTTAGACGCCTCGCTCCCGCATGATCGTGATGCCAATTTGCCCCAGGTTTAATACAGGTAGTTGTTGAACGGTTCCACGGTTTGTGGCATTGTATATAGAATACCTAGGGATCTACGATCTAAAAGCTCCCAGCTCCTAAACCTAGAAATCCTGAAGCTACAAAACCCTAAACCTACAAAACCCTAAACTTACAAAACCCTAAACCTACAAAACCCTAAAGCTACAAACCCTAAACCTCAACACCCTAAACCTACAGCCCCTAGATTCAACTCTCCCCCGAAGGCCCGGATCTCCCCCGGCGAGGATAAGGCACCAAGAGCTGAACTGCAGTGACCCTAAACCCTACCCAAGGGCTCAAATGTAGTTCCTTTTTGGGTTGGTATGGTTTTTGGGTACGGGATTATAATATACTACCCAAAAAGGAACTACATAGGAGGGTCTGGGTAAACCCTAAACCCCAAACCCTAAACCCCAAACAACGGGCTTGGGTTTGGGGATTCAGGGTTTTAGGAGGGATTTAGGGTCTTAGGAAGGATTGAGGGTCCTAGGAGGGATTTAGGGTTTTAGGA
Source organism: Symbiodinium pilosum (assembly GCA_905231905.1). Taxonomy (NCBI): domain Eukaryota; class Dinophyceae; order Suessiales; family Symbiodiniaceae; genus Symbiodinium; species Symbiodinium pilosum. The sequence goes on from CAJNIZ010042732.1 coordinate 33,567, forward strand.
GGGATTTAAGGTTTCAGGAGGGATTTAGTTTTAGGAAGGATTTAGGGTTTTGGGCATAGGGATTTGGGGGTGTAGAGTTTAGGGTTTCAGGGTTCTGGATTTAGGGGTTTATGGTTAGGGTTTGGTGATGTTCAATAGCTCCCTACCGGGAATCTAAAGGATTGAGGGACATTTGATTTTGGTGGTGCGCGGGGGGGATTTAACATAGACATGAAGGGGTTGACTAGCATGCGCTTCCGAATGGGTTGATGTGCTCCAGGAATCTAGATTGAACCGAACACCTAACCCTTTGTTCAGGGCAGGAGTTTGAGAGTTGTGGCCTAGATAGGGTTGTGGGCCATATCCTAAATGTATAATCAATAGTAGTTCCTACACCCTGAATCGGCCCAAAAACTGGAAGACTACGTGGAAGAACCATGCATGTGAAACAATATCAGTAAGCACATGAACACTCATTGGACCATGACCAATGACTAGAAACAGATTTCACCCCGGTTTTCTAGGAGGTTTAGAGCATACAGCAAGGTTTACAGCAGGCCGCCACCTTATTTGAAACTCACATAGGTTGGGTGAGGCCCCGCCCGATAATATTTGTGATCTAGCGATCCTGATATAGTCTTGTGGTCACTATTCATGGGGGGGCCATGCCTCGCACATATTGCGCAAGGGCAGTAGGCTGGACAGTGTGTTATTTCTTGGCGCACGATGTATTCCGCAAACCCTAAGCCCTCAACCCCTAAACCCTGTAACAGACCAATACGAACCTGCTTCCTCACAAGGGGCAAAGAAGCATCAGTTATATTCCTTCTGGTCCCTACATAACTGCGACAGGTTTAGGGTTCAGGGTTTAGGATTCAGGGTTTAAGGTTCAGGGTTTCGAGTTTAGGGTTCAGAGTTAAGGGCTTTAGGTTTCTGTTTCAGGGTTTAGGGTTCACGTATTCTTCAAATACATCTCAAAAAGCAGTTACAATTATCCCGGCCCTGTGGCCTAATCAAACATTCAGCCTTCTTTTGTGAAATGCTCTACCCCACCTCCCCGCCTGCCTAAAGATAGATGTTCCCAATGTAGTGCCATGATACAATCGGGCACGTATGTATTGTTTGGGGTTGGGGTTTCATCATTGAAGGACATTTTCTTTTGGAGTCTGTACTATGAAAAGCCAGCAGCGGGATCGAGTGGCAAACCATGTTCTGAAACACAGCTTAGGGTTTCGGCCTTAACTGGACCCTCAGAGTATGTAGAATTATGGCTGTTGACTGCATTCAAGGGCTTCAACACATCATTTTAGCTACTTTTGCGGTTTAGGTAGGGTTCAGAGTAAGAGGGTCTTGGAAGAACCCATAACAGTCATGCGGAGCCATGGATTCCTTTTTGTTGGGGGGGTTAGGGTTTAGAATTTAGTTCAAGGTTTAGGGTTCAGGAAATCCCCTACTTATTGCTTTGAAGATGCCTTTGTGCGTTGGGGTCACCAGAGTTCTACCGGTTGATCTCGACACCGAGAAGAACTCAATTTCTGGGACCCTAAACCCTTTGAACCCTTTGGAGCCTAAACCCTAAACCTTTTTGAACCCTAAACCCTAAACCCTTTTGAACCCTAACCCTACACCCTAAACCCTAAACCCTTTTGAACCCTATCCAGCAACTCTAGCCTCTACGAACCCAAAGCCTAACAGTCCATGAAGACTACAGTCCCTTCAAAAGGGGTCATGCTGGGTTTAGGGTTTACGGTTCTGTTGATGGATGGAATCTTGCACCACCTAGGGGCCCTAGACGTGTGTAATTCCTAGGACTTTAGGGACTTGAGGTGGTGCAAGATTTCTTCCATCAACAGTATGAGCAACAGTCTAAACTTCTTCGAGGGGGTTATACAGGGGATTATATAGGAGAGTATTATAGGGCTTATTCGTTTCGGTGTTATGCAGGGCGGATACTAGGAGTTTAGACTTAAGCTCATATGGGTTTCCATGTTAGTTTGGGGACTCTAGGCCACAAGCACCCGCGCGGATCCTCAATGTTGCAAAAAGGCCAAGTTCTAAACCTAAACTGTAAACCCTAAGTCACCAAGTCTTACACCGAACCTAGACCCTAAACCCTAAAACCCTACCTAGAGCCCAAAAGTATGCAAACATGTAGCCCTAAACCCACTATAAGAGCCATAAAGGCAATTGTTTTACATACTTTCGGGGTCCAGGTAGAGCTCTCTAGAGTTGAAGAAGCTCTAAGCTCCCAAAGTCTGAACTCTACATTAGGGTTTAGGGTTAAGGGTTTAGGGTTTAGGAATTAGGGTTTAGGGTTCAGGGTTTAGGGTTTAGGGATTAGGGTTTAGGGTTTAGGGGTCTATATCTAACCTGTAGCCCCAATTACTTACAGCTTTGTAGCAGCTACCCCTGAATTAGTACGTATAACCCATAAAGCTGTAGGGAAATTGGGGTTATAGGTAAACTCCACGTAATTGAGTAGGCCCCTGGGACATCTAATATTTTCCTTTTTGGCTTTAGTATGGGACCCTATCTACGAACATTTTGCAAAGGGTCCTAAACCCTAAACCCCTAAACCCCAAGCACCTAAACCCTGTACCCTAAACCCCAAAATCCTAAACCCTAACCTCTAAATGGGCGGTTGTCAAAATTATGGTCCCTTTTTGGGTCCCTATTATAATACGGCACCTAATATGTAGGGCACCCAAAAAGGGACCATAATTTTGACAACCACCCAAATGCAGGGTAAGCGCGAGGGCGCCTCGCCACGATTTGCTATGCTGGGGCGGGATGACCAAAATGTCGCGGCCCCGGTAGGGTTTTAGAGTGAAGGGCTTAGGCTTAAGGATTAGGGTAGTTTAGGGGGGTTTAGGGTTTAGGGTTTAGGCTTAAGGACTTAGGGCTTAAGGTTTAGGGTTTAGGGTTCAGGGGGGTTTAGGGTGGTTTTGGGGCTGATCTTGACTTCCTCCGACCTGAAGCTCGAAAGCATTTAGAATTTAGGGTTTAGTGCAAGTAGCATTCCCGCCCTTTAGTGATGATTAAAGCACTTTGGGTCATCTTTTTATCTACTTGGGGGGCCCATGCCTGGGTACCATTACTACCCATGTCTGAACTATTTCCATAGGCTCCCCCTTAACCCTAAATCGTTGGCTGTCAAATTGAGCAAGTGATTGATCTGTATTAGGTCGGGGTGGGGCGGGGGGTGCGGATGGAAGCCTGGAGGGGCCAAGGTGTAGGTAGCATTCCCTAAGGTCCAACGACCCAAATAGTAGGGTTTTAGGGCCCAAATACCATTAATAGTATAGTATTTGGGCCCTAAAGCCCTACTATTTGGGTCCTTGGACCCTTAGGGATTTAGAGGGTTAGGAATGAGGGGCGTAGGTTTGGGTTTCCGGGTTTAGTGTGGGATCCTGCCTATTGTTCTCTGTTTCTTGTGATGGATATACCGTGAAAACCTCAAGATGTACGCGTAATACTGTTGATACTAAAAATCCTGCATGACCCTAATATACTATAGTACCATAATTCCCAATGTTTAAGGTACCTAGGGTCATGCAGGATTTTTAGTATCCACCGTATTTCTGTAGAGTCTTCACCTACTCGTACAAGCCCTTGAACTCGTAAACACTAAGCCCCGGACGCTCGCAACCCTGCTAGCCTATACCAAAGCCCTAGCCCAAAGCAGCAGAATTCCGGCTGAGGTCCAAGCGATCGTCGTACCCACAGGAGGCACAGGGAGAAGCTGGAGATATAGTCTTGCGGGCTTAGCATGTAATGTAAACCCATGATTAATGAACTCCCTCCATTTAATAGGGGTTATAATATGGATCCTAATATGAAGGCCCTTAAAAGGAGGGGGTTGATTAATCATGTGTCTACATTAGGATTTTGGGGTTTTGGTTTTGGGGGTTACTCTAGAAGCCCAGGTACCCATATAGTAGGTCCTTGGGTTCCAGATATTATACAATTATATAGGGACTTAAGGACAGGAACCCAATATGTAGGTAACTGGGCTTCTAGGGTAACCCTAGACCCTCTAAACCCTCTCAACCCTAAACCCTAAAACCTAAACCCCTATAGACCCTATCAATTTGGATCCTTTAGGGGGTCTGGGTATATACATGTACATATCTGGATTTTGGATTTGGGGGTTACCGTGCAGGGGTTTGGGGTGTAGAGTTTCAGACTCACCCGCCTGAACCTTCAGACATAGATGCCAAGATGGTAGGCGCAAAGGCTAAATGCGTTCTTCTTAGTACATTGGCATACATGGGATGGCCATTATTTTACATACTTCTGGGGTTCAGGTAAACCCTAAACCCCAAAACCCTAAAACCCTAAAACCCTAAAACCCTAAAACCCTAAAACCCTAAGACCAGAAACCCCGAAGGCGCCTACGCCAACCTCGGGGAAGCTTTCGCTGAGCAGATTGTTGCGGATCCACCTCCGGGCCTGCGAGAGGCATCCCGAACCTGGGGGGTCTCAAGGGTGTAGGGTTTTGGGTTTAGGGATTATATAGGGGTGTAGTGATTGGGGATTTAGGTGTTAGGGAGTAGGGTTTAGGGTTTAGGGAGTAGGGCTTCCGAACCTTTAGGGGTTCCCAAGATTGTAGGATAATGGAAAAGAAAATGGAAACTACAGGGATTATAGGGGCTATATGGGGGGAGGTATATTGGGATCATGGAAAAGAAAACGGAAACTACTAGGTTTAGGGTGTTGGGATTAGGGATTTGGGTTTAGGGGTTATATAGGGATTCAGTAATTTGGCTTTAGGTTTTAGGGAGTAGGGTTTAGGGTTTAGGGATTTAGGTTTAGGGGTTTAGGGATTTGGGTGTAGGGTTTGGGGTTTAGGGATTGGGGATGAGGGTTAAGGGATTAATTAGGGTTTAGGGATTAGGGTTTGGGGATTAGGGCTTAGGCGAGGGATCAGGGTTTGGGTTGAGGGATTAGGGCTCATTGTCTAAGGCTTATACAAGTTGTGTGGGGTTCCGGTCCCGATTTTTGTGCGGGTCTTGTGCGAATTGCCTTTGCAACCTTTTACTCATACAATCCGTATGTACCTGGGCTTCAAGGTTTTCAGTTTTAGGGTTTAGGGTTTGCCCTTGATTGTTTCTCCGGCGGCTTTCAAAACAAGTTGATGGTGTTTTTAATTGAGTGGGAACGGACAGTTGGAACTACCAGAGTATTTAGGGTTTGGGGCTTAGTGTGGTTAATCCCCTCCCCCTAATACAGTAATCAGCCTCCCCAGCTCCTGACAAAAAAACACTCCCAATATGGTGCCATTATGGTTTAGGGGGCAGCAATTTATCAGTGGGTGGGTGGGGGGGATTAGTGTTCAAGGGCGGGGATTAGAAGGGGATGACTGACTGGGTTTTGATAGTGATTAATTTTTGTCGGAGACTACAGTAGACTGGAATTCCGTGGATCGAGAAATTTTTCTGCCACTTACATCCCCAGATACCGTGATTCCTGTGCATAAGGTATACGGGTGTAAGATTTACTCCAGCCGCAGTGTGAGCAGTAGTTTTCATTAATGGGGATACAAAATTTCTCAACAGAGAACAGAACCATCTCGTCATTCAGTTGCAGTATTGTATAAGAAGAACAGAACGTCAATCAGTCCAACCCTAAACCCCTAACCCCAAACCATAAACCAAAACCATCTCCAAAGTACACAACTCACATTTTGAATCCAAAAGTCCCACTCAGGCGCTTCTCGAAGCGAAGACTTCAAGAGCTTTTGAGTGGGACCCAGAAATCCGTTGTAGAATCCCTCTATTTTTTTGGGTCCCGAAGACTAGACCCCAGATCCCGAACGTGCGACCCCAAAGCCAAGGCAGCCGCTAACATGTGTCATCTACTCAGGGTATCCACATCCCCAAGCACTCGACGATTAACCCTAGAGGATCCGAGTACACGAGAAATCGGGCTTCAGCCCCCAAATGCTAGAATCGACCGGTTTTTGCGATTTTCCTTAAGCTATTATTTGGGCGCCTGGACCCTTAAAGGATATCTACCTCAATCCCGACCCCTAACCCCAATGACCTACAGCTTAGTAGTCAGTTACACCTCATTTGTAGGTAAACCCAAGAACTTGTAGGTAATTTAATGGAGTTGCAGCAGGTATACACTGAACCCTAATGCCAAACCCCGGCATACCCTAAACATTCGCAGGTTCAGCGGCTGTTTGTTCTCGCACCTGTTTGGGATTGCTTCTGGGCACTATAAATTTGGGAACACCCGATGCGGTGTTGAAGCCTGGGCAGGTTTATTCTCTGGTGGCTAGTAGGGAACAAAAGAACATAATCCCTATGAAATCCCTGTACCATGCATTCCCCTATTCCCAACTAACTACCCACAAGTAAGTTTTGGGCACAGAGCTGCTTTTTGAGAGTGAAGGTTGAGGCGTCACGTTCTCACCATACTGTTAAGGGTGGTAGGTACCGGGGAATGTTCTACCCACCCCCCTTGCCTAAGTGCAAGAGGACTTGCCCTGTAGTGTCTTGCGCTTCCTCCGAGTAGGTAGGTCGCTGGAGGATTCAAACCAAGCACCCAGATGCTCCCACCAACCTTATACTTATATATATATATATACATA
>CAJNIZ010042733.1:0-12257 GCA_905231905.1 Symbiodinium pilosum
ACCTTCATCCCACCTTTTGGGCCCCCTGAACATATAATGATCCATATTATGGGGACCCCCAAAAAGGTATCTCTACACCCTAAACCCTAAATAGTAGTTTCCATTTTCTTTTCCATTCTCCCAGTATAACCCCTATATAACCCTAAGAAGGAGTCTACATGAGGGTTCGGCGTTTAGGGTTTAGGGCGTAGGGTTTTTTGGGATCACCTTCAGGGTTCAGCAAAGGAACCCAAAAGAAACCTTTGGAGTTCAGGGGTTTTAGGGTTTAGGGTTTGGGGGTTTAGGGGTTTAGGGGTTTAGGGGTTTAGGGGTTTAGGGTTTAGGGGACCCACGAAGGGAGGCAACTGCAAGACCCTGTATGCCTGTAGCCCTAGCAGCGTGGAGTCAATTCGAACCAATCATCTGCACTACGAAGAGGGGCGAGGGCTTGGGGCTTGGGGGTTTAAGGTTTGGGGTGTAGGGGTTTAGGGGTTTGGGGGTTTAGGGTTTAGGGTTTGGGGTTTAGGGGCTCGGAAGGAGCTACCACACTGAAAGACCTGAACGCTGAACCCTAAACCAACAACCCTAAAGCCTTCAAAAAATGAGTCCTGAAAACCCCAAACCCTAAACGCTAAACCCTAAACCCCGAACCTTGTAGCCCCTGAAGCCTGAGCCCTAAACCCTAAATCCTAAATCCTATAAATCCTAAATCCTGTAAACCCAAACCCTGAAGCCCTAGCCCCTGGACCCTAAATCCTAACCCTATCAACCCCATATCCTAACCCCTACCCCCTAAACCCTAAACTTAAACCCTAACCCTAGAAACCCTAAAGCCTAGACCCTAAACACCACACTAGACCTACGAGAAGAGAGGCAAGCCAACCCTCCACCCTTTAACTCTTCTGGGATGGTCTCAAGAAAAAAACCGGTCCACCCTAGGGGGAAAAAAAAAGATCCTTTCTTCCTACATTGAAGGAATCCCATACCCCAAAAAGTAAAAAGGATCCCGAACATTGACCCAGGTGTAAGGTTTAGGGTTTAACTCAACAGCCACCTCTGGGTCTCAGGGTTTAGGGGTTTAGGGCTCTAAACCCTAAGCCCTAAACCCTAAACCGTGTTAAGGGCTTTGGGTTTAAGGTTCAAGGCTTTAGGGCTGAAGAGTTTAAGGGTACCCGAAACCCTAAGCTCCTAGGGAGGGATACAAGGGTTTAGGGTTTAGGGTTTAGGGTAGTTTCCCTGACAGCACCATAAACCCCAAAACCCACAAACATCCAACGGACGATTCGATAAAACTTGGTTTAGGGTTTTGGGCTTGAGGGTTTTAGGGTTTAAGGGTCTAGAGGTTTAGGGTTTGGGGTCCCGGTTAAAGGGTCCCCGTTAAAGGGGCCCAGGCATTTGATTCCCCATTCTCAGAATTATAACCCTAAATTGTAGCTTCCATCTGTTTTTCCACTCGCAAATCCGAAAATCCTAAACCCTCAACCCCTAAAACCTAAATCCCTGAACCCTCAACCCCTAAACCCTAAACCCTCAACCCCTAAATCCCTAAACACTCAACCCCATAACCCCTAAACCCTAAAACCCGAAATCCCGCAACCCTCATTCCCTAAACCCAAAACCCCAACCCCTTAAACCCCAAACCCAAAAATACCCCTCAACCCCAAACCCCTAGACCCGAACCCTAAACCCTGAACCCCTAAACCTTGGAACCCTGAACCCCTTACAGGTAAAAACCCTAAACTCTAAACCCTAAACCCTAAATCCTAAATCCTAAACCCTAAACCTTCAACCTTGGGCCAGAGCCCTTCAAGAAGAATACCTCCGGGCTCCCCGCAATCTCCGCCTTCTGCGCAAAGGCGGCACGCGCCAGCGCCACCCGGGCTCGCTGCCTGCAGTCTTCTGGGAGACGTCATGGGGCTTACGGGCTTAGAGTTTAGGATTTAGGGTTCAGGGTTTAGGGTTTGGGGTTTAGGGCTTAGGGTTTAGGACTTGGGGATTAGGGCTTCCAGGTTGAGGGCCTGGGGTTTAAAGTTTAGGGCTTGGGGTTAAGGTCTTATAGGGTTTAGAGTGCAGGGTTTAGCGCTTAGGGTGCTTGTATGCGACGGTTCAAAAGCGAGTTCACCCTAAAACCCTAAACCCTAAAACCCTAAGCCCTAAACCGTAAAACCCTAAGCCTTAAAACCCTAAAACCCTAAACCCTTAGCCCTAAACCCTCCCGGCAACTTGGGAAGTTCTCTCAAACAGGAAGCACTAAAAGCAGACCACTGGATCCCCGCGGCGGTTTACGGGTTTAGGGTTAGGGGGTTTAGGGTTTAGGGTTTAGGGCTTAGGGCTTAGGGTTTAGGGTTTAGGATTTAAGGTTTAGGGTTTAGGTGAAGAGAGAGAACATGTCCAAACACCTAGCTCAAAACCGTAAGTGAAACCCAATGCTGTTGATCAACTGCGGGCAATTTCTTAAAATAATTCGAAAAAAAGCTGAACACTACTAAAACCCAAAACCCCACAAACCTAAACCCTAAACCCCAAATAATCTCCAGATGTTCTCAAACGAGGAACCCGAGGATCCCTACATATTCCCGAATAAGGAATCTCACAATCCCGAAAGATCCCTAGGTAGCCTCAACCCAAAAGCCCTAAACCCTAAAACCCTAAAATCCTAAAACCCCAAAACCCCAAACCCAATACCCTAAAACCTTAAAACCCTAAACCCTACAACCCTAGACCCTAAACCCAAACCCCTCCAAACCTAAAACCCCCCAAACCTAAAACCCTCAAAACCTAAAACCCCTAAGCCCTAAACCTTAAAAACCCTAAAACACCTAAAAACCTGAAAACCTGAAAACCCTAACCCTAATTTACAGTTCCAGGTGCCCTCCGGAGAGACGGATGCCATGGGTGCCGATCGTGACCTGTAAGGAATTGGGCTTTAGGCCGAGGTGGGGCAAAAAAGAACTGGTTTTGAGGTCATATAGGGGAATATTATAGGGTTGTTATGGGGATACTATGAGTTCAGGGCTTTAGGGTTTTAGGGTTTAGGGGTCGATGGTCTTCGTGTTTCGGGTTTAGGGCTTGGCGTTTTAGTGTTTGGTGCTGAAGGTTAAGCCCATCCTTGTATCATTTAGGGCACCCTAAACCCTAAACCCTCCTTCTTAACCCGTTTCCATAATTAAGGTGTATTGAGCTCTGGACTTGCCCCTCCAACTTACTGGGGGTTAGTAGGGACCCAAGGAATATAAATACTGCATAAGCTGTATATAACATATTCTCGTCTTCCCTCCTGACGACCACTAAGTCAAGCCTATGAATTCCCACAATCCCTAGTTTCCTTGTCATGTTGCGTTTTCCATCTGAGTCTCCATTCTTGAAACTTGTACACGTAAACCCTACACGCTAAACCCTAAGTTGCTGTGGGTTGCTGTCAACGTTACCGACGGAGTGCTGCAAAGATCTACGCCCTGCTGAGGCGTCAAGCAGCATAAAGTCGCAACCTTCTCGACGAGGAAGTTTATTGTGGATGTTAACCTCCACCCCGATGTCATATACAGATCCAAAAAACTGATGTCAATGAGGCGTCGAACACCATCCTTTTCCACGGTCACTTTCATGGAAATGCCTTGGAAGTCGAATCTGAGAGCGCGCATCATGTACATGATCACAGTGTCATACTGTTCACAACGCATAACGCGCCCTTTGATCCGCGAAAAGAGGTTCAGCCAGGGCGCCCAGAGGCCTTCATTGCACACTTTGCGTGCGCACCTCTCGTGCAACTCCATGCCGGTCTGATCTACCTCAATGCCGACTGGGTCGTTCAATCTCATGGCTTGGAAATCTTCGGCTATCACGTGACGTAACTTACGTTTTATTCAAAACTGGGCCATGTTCCCTTTATACCTGTCTTCCCGCTTCAACTGTTGTGCTATCGGACAAAGCAGGCAAATCAGTCGGGTTAAGGGTTTAGGTGTTCAGGGCGAGGTTTAGGATTTAGGGAGTTAATTTGGGGGCCACAAGTCGGGATTATAGTCCAAACCCTGAACCCTATGTTGTGGTCCCTCTATTTGGGCACTACCATTTGGAAAAAAACAAGACATCCGCTTCACAGCTAAAAACTATGCTCACCTTGCCTTGCAGTTTAGGGTTTAGGGTCTAGGGGATGAGACTGAGAGCTAACACGACAGAGATCAAGACAGGTTACGGTTGCGGATCTAACGAAACGGCCTCAGCTACGCTCCTACTTGAAGGCTCAGCGGGCTTAGTTAGTATGTGATAAGTAGGGGGTTTTAAGTAGACTAACTCCCACCACAGGAATTATATACAACCCAACTACTTGGAGGGTCAGGGGGCAAAGTAAGTAGGGTAATAACCCCTATACCCATATAGTAACCCTAGTTATCCCCTTTATTAACCCACTTACTAAGTCCCCCTGACCCTAAACCCTGAACCCTAAACCCTGAACAAGATAGTATCTTCCATTTTCTTTTCTATTGCTAGTGGGACCCTCCAAGTAATAACTTACTTACCAAGTCCCTTAAGAACCGAGCGCTCGTCCTTTTCCAGAAGCTGTTGGGTCGGGAGGTTACACGTCCAGATTCTCCAGTCACACCCTTAGCTAGCGGTCTAGGGTTTAGGGTTTAGGGGTTTGGGTTTAGGGGTTTAGGGAACAATTCATACCAAAAATCAGGCCATACCAAACACAGAAAATACATGGCAAACCTTCCCAAAAGAATTTCAAGTACCTAGGACCATGATGTGGTAGTTATCTCAATCAAACTCCATATAACTCCAGTGCCCCTTTCATTGTCCATCTGCTGTTCAATTGGCTTCTCCATTCTATCCCCAAACTCTAACCCCTAAACCCTAAACCTCTAGAACTGCAAACCTCCAAGCCCTAAGAGTATGGCCTGAACCCCTAACCTTGAACCCCTGAAACCCAGGCCCTAAGCCACAACCCGAAAAGCCCTGAACCCCAAACCCTAGCCCCTTAATCCTAAAACCCTATACCCTTCACCCTTGACCCTAGACCCTTGACCCTCAACCTTAAGCCCTAGAGCCTAGAACCCTAAACCCTAGAGCCTAGAACCCTAAACCCTTAACCCTAAGACCCTGAAGCCTAAATCCTAAACCGGGCTTCCACCAGCCGGGTCTGTTCCCGAGGACTACAATGAGGGAGCATCGGATCCCAATATGACCATCAGAAATGCACCACGCACAGAATCCAGGATAATAGCTTCCATCTTCTTTATTTCCAAAAAAGCCCTGTATTAGCTAAGACCCTGAACCCTAAAACCCTAAACCCCGCAAGTCAAATGTGCTTAAACCCTTACCTCTTAACCCTAAAACTGTAACCCAAAGACCCGAAAACCCCTCAACCCTTAACTCTTAACCCCTTAACCCGAAGGCAAATCAAATGTGCTCGACCTCATCCCCGCCAGGGAGGATCTTCAGGTCCTTAGGGTTGAGGGGTTTAGGGTTTAGGGGTTTAGGGGTTAGGGGTTTAGGGTTTAGGGCTTAGATGGAACTTTACAAATGACTGGCTTGCTGCTTGGGGTTATATAGCAGATACATGGGGAGTATATGGGGATCCTGAGGATTTGATTGGGGTTATAAAGGGGGGTCATTTCAAAGAAAATGGAAACTACTAGTTAGGGTTTAGGGTTTGAGGTTTGGGGCTAAGGGCCAGGGTTTAGGGTTTGAGGTTTGGGGTTTAGGGTTTAGTCTTTACAAGGGGTGTACCTTACATAAGGGTTGGAGGGGCATTAAAGTTTAGCGTTAAGTCATGACAACATGGAATCGCCCGTCGGAAGATGAAATGAAAACTGGAGCTTCAGGGTATTCTGGGCTTTTCAGGAACTGAAACCAAGTTAGTATTGCAAGGTAACCTGATTGTTTCCTACATACCCATACTACTGTTGATACTAAAAATCCTGCATGACCTTAGTATACTGTAGTACCATTATTCCCAAGGTTTAGGGTACTGAGGGGCATGCAGGATTTTTAGTCTCCACAGCTGCTTGGGATCTGCGGGTTGGAAATTGGTACCCATTGGGTAGTATTTTGGTAACATTAGGGTTATATTGGGGTTATAGGGTGGGTTGTATTAGGGTTCTGTTGGGATAATGGAAAGTAAAATGGAAACTGCTATTTAGGGTTTAGGGTAAAAGCTGCTTGTAGATCTCAGCAAGCAGCGGGCCCTTATTATGGACGCCCAAAAAACTATGATCCTTACTGCGGGACTTGTACTACTTCTAAAAAAAGGGTAGGCCTTCTGAACCCTAAACCTTGTTTTTTGACACCCCTCGAACAGCTGCAGAGAGCCCCATAGACCTTGGTTAGGGTTGAGGGTCTAGGGTTTAAGGTTTTAGGGGTAAACCCAAGTTGATGAGGACTAGGGTTCAGACTAGGCTTCCATCTATCTGGTTGAAGGCATTTCCGCCTAAGGTGGGTTGTGCGCAAAGAGCGAACACGAAGCAACTACGGAAGCGCTAAAGGGTACCGTATACCCTTCATTCTACAAGGAATCCAGGACCATGACATTAACGCATAGGTAAGCTTCTACGGCTTCTACATTACGACTCGACCCCAGCAAAGCCCACAGCTGGCGAATGGTCTTGAATATCAGGATAAGGAGCCAACCATGAACACCAGCATTCGAATTCTGCGCTCGTCCGACACCCTCAGGTCATGCAATGCCCGCAAAACCCTAAACCCTGAACCCCTAAACCCTGAACCCCTAAACCCTAAACCCCCAAACCCTAAGCCTCAAACCCTACTAGCCTAGGCCTAAACTTCCTATCAACCTAACAATCTCACCTAAGCCATGCCTGGCCCCTTATGTAGGACCCCTTTTGAGATTTGAAGCGAACAGTCTGTATGGTCCCTATATGAGCTACGGACTAATGTTACGTTGGGAGGGACCTATAGAGGCATGTATAGGAGGTTTAGGGGGGACCTTTAAGGAATGTTCTAGAACTTGGGTACTGCCCGCACCCAGTAACAGTCTATACTAGGGGTCCTATTAAGGGCTATATATAACCACATTATACTTATCATCCAACTGTTACTGTTACTGAGGGGGGGGCAGTACTGAAACTAGAACTTTAGTCCAGGGCTCATATGACCCTGTATAACCTCTAAGGCGAAGTAGCTATTTGAGCTGCCTACTCCCTCAACTCCTAAACCCCACAACCCCTAAAACCCCTAAAACCTCCTAAAACCCCAAATAGTCGTTCCATTTTCCTTTCCAACATCCCTATATAACCCTCTTATACTATGGTAGTTTCCATATTGTGTTCCACTATCCCTAAAGCAACTAAAACACCTAAACCCTAAAACCACTAAACCCTAAACCCCTTAACCCTAAACCCCTAAACCCTAAAGCCCCTAAACCCCTAAAACTCAACCTGCCCCTGCAGTACTGGGCTGCAGGCCTCAGTCAGCGCAGCCGCATGAATGCTGCGCCAATAGCCTACTGTTGATACTAAGGGTTTTAGGGTTTTAGGGTTAAGGGTTTTAGGATTGAGGGCTGTAGGGTTTGTGTGGATTTCGAACGGCTGGATGAGAGATGGCGGTTGGTTTTGGACTTGCTGACTGGGTAGCTCCAACATGCTTCTGGTTGCTCATCGCATCTCGCTTCCTAAGCCCTAGACCCTCGAAGATCCAAGGCCAAAACCAAAGAACAAAATACCAAAGGAAACAACTGGCAAGCCTGATTGTCTTTGAAAGGGTTTAGGGTTCAGGGTTTTGGGGGTGTGGAAGTTGCTACGGCACTCTCAGGAAGCACAAGGCAAGTTGTCATGAAGCATGGAAGGGAGAACAGCATATAGTACCCTCAGCCAGATGTTTCTACACCACCTACCACTGATAAGCATCTGCAAGGAGCTCCGAGAAAGCATAAGCATCGGTTGTCGCCTTCAATTTGCGCAAAACCCAGCCACGCCCAATCGAAACCTCTCTTGATTTCAGCCAATAGCTGGAGTTACCAAATTGCAGTCCCCCCCTATGTACCCCAATATCACAGGATCGTAGAAAAAAGATCCCTACCTTTTCGGAAACCCCCATCTCTCCGAGGATGACAGCTGTAAGACCATCCAAAACATCCAATCCTGAGCTTCAAACACTAATGTTGATGGAGCAAATCTTGCAGCACCAACGGGGTTTAGGGTTTAGGGACTCTAAACCCTCAACCCTAAACCCTAAACTGCGTGGTATTCAGGTAGCTCAGGGTGGCGCAGGTTTTTCTTCCCTCAACGCTAGCACCCAAATCGCTCATTCAGAAGCCTCCTGCCTATCATCAGGGGTTTAAGGGTTGAGGGTTTAAGGTTATCGTTTAGGGTTTAGGGGAGTACGCCGAACACAACAAACGCCAAAACCACAACACTTTGCTGGGTTGCTGTTAAGGAACTTAAATTAAGTTACCATAATGGGTATAGATACTAAATAATCGGGTTTACCCATTATGGTAACTTAATTTAAGTTCCGTAAATCCCTATATTCCCCCAGTTTCCATTTCATTTTCCATGTTGTTTTCCATTTGATTCTCCGTTATAGGGGGATAACCCCTTAATTTAAGTTCCTGAACAGCCCTAAACCCTAAACCCATTATGACCCATTTAGTAGTTTCCATTTTCTTTTCCATTATCCGTATATAACCCATGGGACAGCAACCCACTTTAAAAGGCCGCAGCGCTTTGGAAAGGACCGGTTTCCGGCAATGCTAAACCCTACTTTTTTAGGGCGTAATTCCTAACCCAGACCCGCGATGAATTTGCATTTAACCGTCCGGCTTTCCCATTGAACCTTAAAACCTAAACAGTAGTCGCCATTCTGTATGAAATGTGCTTCATGCGTGCCCTAAACCCTAGATAGCAATTTCCGTTACAGCTTGCATCTTCTTTTCCAGCCGACGCTGAACCCTCACAACCCCTATATACCCCCTGAATTAAGCCTAAACTCTAGACCCTTAACCCTAAACTCTAAACTCTAAAGCTTTAAGCTTGGACTCTGAACCCAAAATCCTAAACCCTAAACACTAAGCCCTCGAAACCCTATATACCCCCTAAATACCCCTAGATACCCCTATGTACCCCTGGATACCCCTATATAGCTCTATGTGTCCTTATATACCCCCCTGAAATACTTCAATACACCCCTATGTCTCCGTCTGTATCCCTATGTACGCCCTAACCCCGACACACTTCACCCTTTAAACTACACCAAAAAGCGATCATCCGCCATGTTCTGGTCCAGGATCACGTTCTCCCGCAGCGTGCCTTCGAAGATCCAGGGCACCTGAGGACCGGGTGAAAGTTTTGGTGAGCATTTTCTTGGATTTAGGCTTTAGGCTTTAGGGCTTGGGGTGTAGTGTTTAGGGTTTAGGGTATAGGGCTTAGGGCTTGGGGTAGGCTTTGGACAACTGGACCCACCAAAGACCCAGATGATAGCCTTTGCACCCTAAAGAGGCCCAGGTTCGGGCTTAAAGTTTGGACGAAACAAGGCTACATCTTATTAGGATCTACGATATGGAAGCAAAATGTTGAGGCGCCACGCGGCCCTCAGCGTGGCTAGATCACAGAAGGCCAAAGCGTTCCGAAAGCTTTGACCTAGAGGAAGACGAAGGTCTCACAACGCATTAAAGAGGCTTCCAAGTGTGATCGAGATGAAGGACTACAAAAATGCGAAAAAAAAGCTTCGATGCGGTCTGCTTTGAGGGAGCACCATAGCTTCCATCTTGATCAAGGTAATATAGCCCCTATATATACCCCATTATAATAGTTTCCATCTTCTTTTCAGTTATCCCAAAAATTACAAATATTACCCTAAACCCTAAACCCTACACCCTGAACCCTAAACCCTAAACCCTGAACCCTGAACCCTACACCCTAAACCCTAAACCCTAAACCTAGGGTGAAGGCTCAATGACTGTAGCCTTCCGTGCCAGAGAGGCTGGCATCAAAGGACTAGTGGAAGTTTCAACAGGAAGAAGACGAAGAATGAGAAGAGGGGTTTGGGGTTTAGGGTTCAGGGTTTAGGGATTATGAGGTTTGGGGTTTAGGGATTATGAGGTTTGGGGTTTAGGGATGAAGGTTTAGGGTTTTGGGGAATATTGGGATAATGGAAAAGAAAATGGAAACTAGTATAGTATATCTGGTTACACAAGGTAGTCAGGAGGGCGCCTTCTTCACCTGTGATGTGCACTTGGAAGCCAGAGTCGACTCTCCGAGCTATAGTCTGACCTCCTAGTATTCCCCTTAATAGCCCCTATAATACTGCCCTACAAATGCCCTCAAAACCCCCTTTAAGGAGTTTAGCCCCTAAACCCAAACCCTATATAATTCCCTATACAAACCCCCTTTTAAGGAGTTTAGACTATGGCTCATTTCGGCCCCACAGTCAGAGTCTACGCACTGCAACATGAAGCCGATCAACATGGCAAACAACCTCAAAAATGGGCAAAGAACCTGGGCTTCCCAAAATTAGGGGTATATACCTTTTTGGGGAGGTCCCCATAATAAGGAATATAAGGTTTTTGGGGTCCATATTGGGTTCCCAAATATTCCTGAAGTCTTCAATATGACCCAGACATCCTGAACCCACACTCTAAGCCCTAAACTCACAAAATGACTTCCCAGATTTGAATTCCTCTGCGCCCGCCTGCGCGCAGAAGGCAATCTTTCCAGACTCCTCCAGCTGCAGGGTGTCTCAAATATATGTTAAGGGTTTAGGGTCTAGGGTTTAGGATTTGGAGGGTCAGGGTTTAGGGTTTTGGGTGGGTTGGGGTTTAGGGTCGGAGGGCCATTGTACTTACAACCTACGTAGTACTGTAACTGTGCGTATACTCCAAAAACGACTAGTGTAACTGTAATTTTGGGACATCTTGACTTAAACTACCATAATAACGAAACCCTATCACTTACTATCGATACAAATCTATACATACAAGTAGATCTATATATATATATATGTGCATCGACCCAGTTTATGGCAGTTTGATTTTAATTCCTTACTGCACTTGCTAAGTGGGTGTCATAAGCAAGGAGGATCTCCAAGTATATACGCGGTGAGCTTAGGGCTTAGGGCTTAGGGTTTAGGGTGTAGGGCTTAGGGTTTAGGATGGGGCATGAAGGGGTAAGACCAGGATGACATGGGTACGTACATTAGCAAGTCTCGGAACTTAGGCTTGCTTTTTGTGATCTGAACCACGTCAGTTGGTATTCGCTTTCCAGTCTTCGTGGTCTGGTTTACCTGCTGCTAGCAACCGACTTTCCTTCCGTCAAGTTTAGGACACTGCAATGCCCCGAGCGTTATGTGGGGTCCCTTTCTGGCTTGAGAGCTTCAGGATCGGAAGGGTTAAGGCTTAGGGTCTACAACCCGGAACTACCCCAAACCCCATAAATAACTACTTTGGCTGTGAGCTTGGGGTACATCCATATCTCAGTTGGAATTCCTTCGTCAAGAGCATCCTCTTGATCACAAGTTGAGAAGTCAAATGGCAGGCTGCAAAATTGTGCCTTTTCTGTACCGCCCATACAGTAATGAAATTCTAACATTGGGTGGGGTACCCAACATCTAGACCATCATGTTGGCAACCCAAATCCCTATATTTCCGCATACCTCCCACCCCCATAATCCCTAGCGACCACCACGTTACAGCCAACTATACCACTGCTAAGCACCTTCAAGCCGATTCAACCTGAGATGTCAAACTCCCCTCGGCCCTGAACGCTGGGATTCAAAGAAAGATGGATGAATTCCTGGGTTGCTGTTAAGGAACTTAAATTAGGTCGCCATACTATGGGTACATATATATATATATATACATATATGTGTGTGTGTATTGCCTTTCTACCAATTATCGTCAATGCCTCCGGTCACACGGGCTGTACTTGCGATGATTCTTCGTCATAAGGACTGCACCAATACCTAATCAATCCCCAAATCTTGAAAAACCTGAACTCTAAACCCGAAAAAAACCCCAAAAACCCAAAAACCCTAAAACTCTAAAATCCTAAAACCCAAAAATCCGCAAGGCCTCCCTAAAACTCTAAACCCCCTTAAGCCATCCAGCTTTGAGCCCAGTTACCGGTGGGGGAGAATCCACTTTCGCAGTGCCGATGGGGTAAAGCTCCCCAAGCAAAGCATGCCTTACCACTGTGGGCTATTAGAACCCAAAATTCCCTATTAGGACCCTATTAAGGGTAGATTAAGGTACCCTTAAGGTCTAAAAGCCCATAGCCTTAGACTTTGCCCCAAGGCCACAAGGTTTAGGGTCTTGCGTAGGCCTA
>CAJNIZ010042733.1:12357-24674 GCA_905231905.1 Symbiodinium pilosum
CTCATGTTGCACACGCGAGGGTTTAGGGGTTTAGGGGTTTGGGGTTTAGGGGTTTAGGGGTTTAGGGGTTTAGGGTTTGGGGTTTAGGGCTGTTAAGGAACTTAAATTAAGTTACCATCATGGGTATAGATAGTAAATAATAGGGAAAATGGAAACTACTATGGTTTATTTCATAATTAAGGGTTATATGGGATTACTTGGAGGTCCATTGTACTTATAACCTACTTGGTAGCTGTAGTTAGAACCTAAATATATGTTCCATAACTATAGTTACCCTAGATATACTTGGGTTATAACTACAGTTACTAAGTAGGTTATAAGTACAATGGACCTCCAAGTAGACTTTGCCCCAGGGCCACAGGGTTTAGGGTTTAGGGGTTTGGGGTTTAGGGTTTCGGGTTTAGGGTTTAGGGGTTGGGGGAGTTGGAACAAGGTTGGGGGATGTATTCTGGCAAAATTCAGAGCTGTAAAGATACCTGGACCTAGGGTTTTTGCTGCTCAAGGACCCTAAACCCTAAACACAAACCCTCTAAACCCTAAACCCCTGAACCCTGAACCCTGAACCCGCTGGAGCTCCTAGCGGTTTACTGCCTAGGAGGAGTGGCTTGGAGTTTGGAGCTTTGCGTGTCGGGAGTAAGATCTAGGTTTGGGGTCGCAGGCTCAAGAGCCAAGGGTTCACGCATTCCTGACGTGCATCAGCATCACACATTACTCTGCTTGTTGGTGCTACTGACCCTAAACCCTGAGCCCGAAACCCTAAACCCCAAGCCCTAAACACCAAGCCCTAAGCCCTAAGCCCTAAGACCTAAACCCTAAGACCTAAACCCTAAGCCCGAAACACTGTTCCCATCTTTGACATCATGGTCATGCTTTGAACATCCGGCGTCTCGACCTTCCCTAGGCTGGTTCTGCGGGCCGTATAGACACAAAATCTTTATGGCCTTTCATAAGTTTAGGGTTTCTGGTTTCGGGCTTAGGCTTTACGGTATAAGGATTATATAGAGATTAAGGGTAAATAATTAAGAGTTCGGTTCGAACCTACCCCTGTTCATTCCCAATCAACTAATAATAAAGGGATTTTGGTAACCCCAGCCCCCAAAATTAGGACCCTATGACTATCAAATGCTGGTTACAGGGTCCCAATTTTGGGGATTGGGGTTACCAAAATCCTATTATTAACTAGAATCCTCGGCCCTTACTTGCAACGACTACTGTGAGGGTGTTTGGGGATATACTCTCCAAGAATGGAAAATCAAATGGAAAAGATCATGGAACGTAAAATGGAAACTAGGATTCTATAGGGGTTGGTAGGGGTAAGCCGAACAAATAATGCATATATCACTTGGGGTCGATTGCAGGTACGCTATATCATAAAAGCAGAAGGAACCTATGACCAGAACATTGGACAATCCCCATAAACCCCATACATAGCCCCAGTTCCCATGTCATCTTCCACTTATTTCCCATTTGATTCTCCAGTATACCTTATCCCGATACCCTTACTTAGTAGTAGTAGTAGTAGTAGTAGTTGTTGTTGTTGTTGTAGTAGTAGTAGTTGTTGTTGTTGTTGTTGGTTGGTAGGTAGGTAGGTAGGTAGTTAGTTAGTTGGTTGTAACAGTAGTAGGAGTAGTAGCAGCGGCAGCAGCAGTAGCTTCCATGTCATTTTCCATGTTAATGTGTTAATGTCGACTTGATTCTCCAGTCTTGGAATAATAGCCCTAGACCCTATCTAATCCCTGCATAGCCCCTTACGACCCTTTGGTATCTCCCTAGACCCGAAACACTGTAATTATTTGCGCTCCGCGCTTGCTCCTCTAATCTCTTCAACGCCATCACGGCCTAAACCCTAAATAGTAGTTTCAAATTTCTGTTCGATTCCCTTACAAATATTCCGTATATAAACTAAACCCTAGAGCCTAACCCCTACATAACCCTAAACCCTAAACCCTCTTCGGGCAAAGTCTAACCCCAACATAACCCTAAACCCTAGGCCCTAACCCCAACATTGGGTTATGGGTTTAAGGTCTAGGGATGAATGACCCTTTAAGACCCTAAACCCTAAACCCTACACAAACATAACTCCCAAAGCCCTAAACCCTAAACCCTAAAAAAAAGCCCTAAACCCTAAACCTTAAACCCCAAGCCCTCAACCCTAAACCCTAAACCCTAAAGCCTTTACCAGGACAATTCCAGAGCAAAGTCTAGGGGCAGGAACGACGACTTCCCAGAGGCCACGCCGCCCACAACAGCAACCTTCAAGCGGGCGAGCAACTTTCAAGGGTTCAGGGTTGGGGCTTAGGGTTTAGGGTTCAGGGTTCAGGGTTTAGGGTTCAGGGTTTGGGGTGTGTGGGGCTTTGGGTTTGAGAGCTTACGGGAAAACACGGTTTAGGGATATCGCGCGCAGAAAGTGTAAACTGGGACTATATCAGAGCTGGTTTTGTTGATACTAAAGATCCTGCACGACGGTAATAGACTGCAGCACCATACATGCCAAAATTGAGGGACCCCAACATTGCAACTGAAACCTAAACCCCAATAAATCTAAACCCTAAACCGATCCGAACATTCCAACTGAAACGCTGGCCAACATCTACATGCTTGTACATAAACGATTACCGTCCCCGAAATAGCGAAGGTTTAGGGTTTCTGGCCCTGTGAAGACTACTGTCTTTTCTAGAAAAGACTACTACTGTCGGCATAGGGTTTAGTCTAGGGTACGAAGCACTACTATCATCTATACTACTAACCACTATATGGGGATACAGGCTGTAACATGCTTATACTTTGAGTGCTTCCCTGCCTAGACTCCAAACATCCTTCACCCTGAAATGGCAGTTCCTAAAAATCGGATACGCTCGGAGACCTCGGGGATACATGAGCTATAGTCAAAACTCCTAAGATCCCCCTTAATCGCCCCGATAATACTCCCCCTGTATAGCCTCCTATTTAACCCCCTTTAAGGAGTTCCGCACAGGGCTCACATGAGGATTATTTTGGTTCCCTATGGTATTATAACCCTAAACTCCGAACCCGAAGTTTGAGGAAACTCGTGAACAACACCCAAATCCGCTTCCAGTCCCCCAACAAAGGGCGCACTTTTTCTGGATGGTGTTCTACTAAACACCCCACAAGAGTGCATAATCTTGAACAACCTACCCTTTACAAATCTATCAAGACTTGCAGAGTGTTCCTGCGCAGAACAGATTCTAGCGTCGCATAAGGGGATGCCTAGGGTACACAGTCACTTCTAGGCCCTAAACCCTAAAGTAAGAGCAGTCCATTTAGGGCCCTGGCAAGCTGGCCCCTCGAGATGCTGATGTCCAGATTTCGGAGTACGGGGGCCTCACGGCGCTGAAGCACGACGGTTTAGGGCTTAGGGTTCAGGGTTTAGGGTGTTTCAGGGTTTTATCAGCGTCTTAGGATTTTACGGCTCTGGTTTGAGGGTTGTTTCAGTGTTTTAGGATTTTAGGGCTTTGGGCTTCGGATTTCAGGGTGTAGGGGTTTTAGGGCCTTAGGATTTTATGTCCTTGGGTGTGGGGTTTTAAGATCTTAGGATTTTACCGCATTGAGTCTAGGGTTTGGAACTTTTGGGTTTAGGGTTTTAGAAGCCCAGAGTTTTAGAGATGTTGGCTTTTAGGGTCGGGGGTTGTAGGGTTTCAGGGTTTGGGTGATGGGGTTTTCGACTGTCAGAGTTTAAGGCTCAAGGTGTAGGATTTCGGGCTCCAGGGTTTTAAGGGTTTAGGGTCTACGGTTTAGGGTTTAGAGTTTAGGGCCCAGGGTTTTGGGTTTTGGGGTAAAGGCTGTGGGGTCTAGCGCCACTGTTTGAGATGCTTCACAGGGTTTCTTGCACATGGGCCTAGAAATCAGGCTTGGCTAAGCTTTTACGCGGTTTAGGGTTCAGGGTTCAAATCTAAACCCCTGAAGCCTAAACCCTTGACCCTAAACCCTTATATAACCTTAAACCCTTAACCCTAAACCCTCAACCCTAAGCCCTCAACCCGGTGTTACAAGAAGGCGCCTCAGCAACACACAGGCACATCAGGTTTTTGGTTTAGGGTTTCGGGTTTAGGGTTGAAGGTTTACAAAAGGTTTACGGTTTCGCGGTTGGGGTTTCGGGTTCTGGGTTGGGTCAATATGTCAGGAAGGTGCCCTGATTATTGAACTTTTCTTGGAACCAAGCAGCTACGAGATGATCGGTGGTACGTAGGGTTTAGGGTCTTAGGGTTAAGGGTTTAGGGTTTAGGGTGTAGTGGTGGATCAACAGTATGAGTAGGACTCGGGTAAGCATAGATTTCAGAGCGCCGCTGGCACAATTGAACAACATGGTTGTGGGGATTACCTAGCGGAATACAAGAGGAGCCGGAAGGAATGGCAGCAGTGATTATAATTACCTCCCCCTCATGTAGACCCATGCATGATTAATAAACCCCCTCCTTTTAAGGGCTTTAATATTAGGATCCCTATTATAATCCCTATTAAGGGGAGGGAGTGATTAATCATGGGTTTGGGTTATTAAGAACCCCCACCCCCAATCATAACTAACTCCCCCAATATTACACCGTCACATATTGGGGGGGAATACTTCTTATTGGGGGAAATTGTTACGGCAGTGGATTAAGTGATAGGCACGGCAAACTTGCAAGCTTCTTGAACTGAATCTGCCCCGGAACCCTCCGGAAAAAAAAGGAGGTTAGCTGTTTGTTGTGAGATTAGGGTGATTTAGGGTTGCTTTCAGAACACCCTTAAGTAGCACAAGGAGTCAAGGTTTTGACTGATTTGACTGGCGCATCAACAGCTTTGGGGCACGTTGAGCTTCAAACCAACTTTGCGACCAACTCAACCCAAGTTATTGTTAGGGAACTTAGTTAAATCAAGTCACTGTGATAAGGAACCCCTATTTCTTAACTATGTTATGTCTTGGGTTTAGGTAGGACTTAGGGTTTAGGGTTACTATAATAAGGACACCCTATTATTTATAAAATACCCATATCATGGCAACTTAAATGAACTTCCTTAACAGCAACCCAGACTGTAATCATATGAGCGTTCGCAAAAATTCCTTGTATAATCCGATGCCACGGACAAATTGGGGGGGGGTCATATCCCTTTTGGGGGTCTTGGCTTCGGACACAAGAAAGGCATCGCTTGTGGTGTGTTCAGCCAAAACACAATCGTGTTTATCCCTTAAATTGAAGGTTATCACTTTTTGGAGGGGTCCTATCGCTTTTTGGGGCTTTTTGCAAACGCTTCCTACGTCTCACGGCATTCCTTCTCTTCGCGCCTAACATGCGAGTGTTGGCCATTGCTCACGTTGGGAATCACGTGCGCCGGCGTTTGAATGGGAATGCTTCATACCTGTTGCCAGCCAAAGACTCCGGGATCCCCACATGCTTGAGAGAGCTGCAGCCATCAAAGGCACCAGGTCCAATGCAGGTCACCGAGTCAGGGATGGTGATGGTTTTCAATGCTTTGCAGGAAGCGAAAGCTTCCTCTCCAATGCTAGTCACCGACTCAGGGATCTGAACGTAGTGCAAGGCGCTGTACTCGCCGAAAGCTTCAGGCCCGATGCAGGTCACTGAGCTCGGAATCTGAATTGCCTCCAGGGCGCTGCAGGAATGGAAGGTGCTCTCTTCGATGCTGGTCACTGATTCGGAGATCGCCACATGCTTCAGGGCACTGCAGCCGTTGAAAGCGTCAGCACCCATCCTTGTCACTGAGTCAGGAATCCTTATGCTCTGCAGGGCGATGCAAAACGCAAAGGCGCGATCCCCAATCCTGGTGACTGAGCCAGCAATCTCCACACCTTTCAAGCTGTGACAACCACGAAAGGCATCAGATCCAATGTAGGTCACTGAGTTAGGAATACTGATGCTCTCCAGCGCACTGCAACTTGCAAAGGCTTGCTCTCCAATGCATTTCACCGACTCGCCTATCTTCACACACCTTAAACTACTGCAGCCATGAAAGATGTAAGTACCAATGTCAGATACTGAGTTAGGAATCGTGAAGCTCTCAAGAGCACTGCAGGAACAAAAGGCATGCTTCCCAATGCTGGTGAGCCCGTCAGAGATCTCCACATTTTTCAAGGCCTTACACTCACCAAAAGCATCAGCTCCAATAGCAGCCACGGAGTTTGAAATCTTGATTCTCTTCAGGGCCGTGCAGGACTGAAAGGCACTCTCGCCAATCATGATCACCGATGTGGGGATCTCTACATTCGTCAGTGCGGTGCAGTAGCAAAAAGCCCGAGCCATAATTCTGGTCACTGAGTTGGGAACCTTGATACTTTCAAGGGCACAGCAGGACTTGAAGGCCCCCATTCCCATGGTGGTCACCGAGTTAGGAATCTCTACATTCTTCAGGGTGCTGCAGCCTCCAAAGGCACCAGCCCCAATAAAGATCACCGAACTGGGGATCGTGACGCTCTCCAGGACTTTGCAGGACTCAAATGCTTGCTTCCCAATGTTGGTCACAGATGCAGGAATCTCCACTTCACGCAGGAAACGGCTGTGTGCAAAAGCTCTCTCCCTGATACAGGCTGTGCCTGGGGAGATTTCTAGGAAGATGGCCCGAGATTGAGACTTGCGCATGTGGGGTTTTCTTTTCTTTCCGGGGCTCTGGACAAAGTGCTTGTATCGGACAACTGTCAAGACCTTAGCCCCCGAATCATTTCAACGCTATGGCGACGCCACTTTTATTGAATTCCCGTAAACCCTGAAGCCTAGACCCTAAAAGCAAACAAACTGTGGAGCTTTAGTCTAAACTCCTAACATCCCCCTTAATAACCCCTATAAAGTCCCCTTTAAGGAGTTTAGACCGTAGCTCATTTAGCCAGAACCTTGCCTGAGGCTCCCAAATCTGGCTGTGAGGCTCCAGGGCTTCAGCAGTCTCGGTTACTAATCGAGAACAGAAGCCAGCTGGTAACTTCAAGGCTTCATGCTCCAAAATCTCTTGGGCTGTTGATCCAGGTTCCGCGTCGGAAGTTCGCAAGGTGAGCTCAATCAGAACATTCTCCGCGGAATCCATGGCTGAAGAGAGCATTTTAAGCCGACATGGACAGCTTCTAGATTCTATTTCCCCCCCCACATAAACCCTAAACCCTAAATAGCAGCTTCCATTTCATTTTCCATGTTCTAATCCATTTGCTTCTCCATTATTGGGGGTATTATCCCTATATTACCCCAAAATTAGCCTCGGAGCCCCCGTACCCTTGGGGTTTAGGGGGGTTATATAGGGATAATGGAAAAGAAAATGGCAACTACTATTTAGGGCTTAGGGTTTAGGGTCTAATCTCCTTAATGCGAAAGTATTTCTCAAAACCACGTTAGGCATCCTGGCATTGGTTAGGGTAGATTCGTTAATCAATGTCATTTTGGCTCTCTAGGTAGATGCCATTCCCCTATCCCTAAACGATTAGGTTTTAGGATTTAGAGCTTAAGGTTCTTTTCGGTACGGGAGTATTACTTATAACATGATGCCCAGAAAGGAGCTACATAGGAGGCTCTAGGTAGACACCATTCAGAAAGCCTATCGAGCAAGAAGGACGGCGAGCATCATCGTCATCATGATAGAAGTTTCACAGAGATTCGGGGACGCGGCTTTCAGGGAGTTTGTGGCAGGACTTGCTCGTTCTAGATACTCAAGGAAGGAATGGAGAAGAAACTGGAGCCCTAAACCCTCAACCCTAAACCCATATAACCCAAATATAACCCTAAGATAACCCCTCTATAAAGCCCTAGAGACCCGAAGGCTGTCAGGAGCTAAAGCTGAGTGCTTTAGGGTTTGGGGGTTTAGGGGTTTAGGGTTTAGGGATTAGGGTTTTGGGTTTTGGGTTTAGGGTTATATGGGTTTAGGGTGTAGGGTTTTGGGTTTAGTGCGTGGGCCAATGTTCTTGTAACTAGATACTCAAAGAAAAAATCTCTTTCGCCACTCCAATGTCAGCCCCATTCCCTTCTAGTAACCAGGAACCTACCCCTGAACCCTAAACCCTAAACTCTCAACCCTAAACCGTACATATCCCAATCTTGCGAATCTCTTCCCATGCTTGACTAACCACAATGTTCAATTGGGAGCCGCCCCCGCGCCCCAAGGACTCCACTGAACTCACACCCTTTTGAGTATAATGTACGATAGCTGATGATGATTTGATATACTATGGTATCCTATAGTATATTCTAGTATTATAGCATAACATACTATAATGCACTACTGTAGACAATAATATACTAAAATATACTACACTATACTATAATATACTACAGTATACTATAATACTATAATATAACTTGTCGGTCTGCAACTGCTTTGGGATGATTGTAGGCAGAATGTGAAACCACTGCCTGCTTAGGCTTGAGGATAGGGTTAGGGTTTAGGGCTTAGGGTTAAGGATAGGGTTTAGGGTTTAGAGTTTAGGGTTTAGGGTTTAGAGTTTAGGGTTAAGGGTTTAGGGCCTTAACACTACTACTGTTGATACTAAAAACCTGCATGACCTCAATATACTTTAGTCCCATTCTTCCCAAGGTATAAGGTACTTGCGGTCATGCAGGAGGTCGATCATCCACCGTAGGATGCCTTGTATGAAGAGCATTTACTAAATAAAGGGCTGTGTTTTGCCATGGAAAGGCGGCACTTGTGAAATTGGACCAGAATAACTCGCAATATCATGCTGTGGTCTATCTAAGGTGTACAAGGAATCTGGTGCCACAATGTTGGTAGGTGGTCATGCTTCTACAGCTCATACTTGGAGGGTCAGGGGGACTTAGTAAGTGGTTAATAATTAGGGTTACTTTATGGGTTGTAGGGGATATTACCCTACTTACTAAGTCCCCCTGACCCTCCAAGTAGTCCCTACAAGCCCCCTTCAAAAATCCGGGTTTCCATGTAAGTCTCCATTTCAGTTTCCATATTCTCTTGCATTTGATTTTCCCTTATTATACCCTAAGCCCCCTGAACCCTTGGCCCTAAACTCTAAGCCCTGCATAACCCCCATATAGCCTGTATATAACTAGTATATAACTAGTATATAACCTGGTCTACACCCATTTTGGCACATTACCCGCAAACTCACAGAAGCATCAACGACACAACCACCCAGGGAAGCCAAAGCAAAACCATCTGCCCTACTTTTCTTGGAGACTCTAACCCTATAAACTACTATATGAGCCCTGGACTAAATTTGTAGTATATCCCATTATAGGTCCCCCCCAAGACCCTATATATTCCCCTATAGGTCCCCCAACCTGAATTTAGTCCGTAGCTCATATAACACCAACTTCCATGTCATTTTCCATGCTCTGTTCATGTGAGCTTCCGTTATGAGGGCTATCCTCAACCCTAAACCCTAAACCCTAACCCTCTGACCCCCTGTATAAGCCAGCGAAGCAAAAGCTGTCTCTCGCTTCTCTTTTTTAAATCAAAACCTTAGGATTCAGGGTTGAGGGTTGAGGGTTTGGAGCATATAGATTTCATGGTCTAGGGTTTAAGGTTTAGGGTTTACGGTTCGGGGTTTACGTCTTGAGATTCACCCTAACCCCTACACCCTAAACCCTAACCCCTAACCCCTGAACCCTAAACCCTAAACCCAGGTTGAGGGCTGCGTAACCGTCTGCAGCCCACTGCGCCTCCTCCTGCGTGTAGGTGAAGCTCCCGCAGATTCGCAAGACGCTCTCACCTGCGCGCTGCACGGTAGGGCTTGGGGTTTAGAGTTTAGGGTTTAGGGTGTAGGGTTTAGAGTCTAGGGTTTAGGGTTTAGAGTTTAGGGTTTAGAGTTTAGGGTTTTAGGGTTTAGGGTCTAGGTTTTAAGGTTTAGGGTCATGGCTTCTTTGGGTTTAGGGCTGTCTTCCTATACGGAGAACTCCCAATCCTCTGTGCAAATTGAACGTATCACTTGACATTTGTTAGCACCAGTGGCAGCACATTTAAACCCTAAACCCCGAAACTCTAAACCCTCAAACCCTACACCTCAAAACTCTAAGCTCTAAGCTAACTCTAAACCCTACACCCCAAACTCTAAATCCTGAACCCTAACCAAAGGTAAGTTTCCGGCCGGCCTCCGTCGCCACTGGGCAGAATCGCTTGGGGCTCTTGCTGGGGCCTCTTCGCACACTGGAGCTTTCAAGTTGTAGGGTTTTTTGGCGTTTAGGGTTTTAAGGTTTTTGGGGCTTAGGGTTTTTAGGGTTTAAGGTATAAGGTTTGGGTTTTAGGGTTTAGAGAAAATGGCGATGTGGTGATTTTTTGAATGGGCGAATCCGGTAAGATTCTATTCTTCCCACAAAAAATACGAACCGTAGACCAAAGGAGGATGTAGGGGGGCTATAGTGACGACAGTATCCCCTACTACCCACTCGACCCTAAGCCCTAAACCCTAAACCCCACCGGCAACTACTCAATTCAGCTTTTTTGCTTGAACCTGATTGAAACCAATCATCGCCTCGAACACAGCACACCTACACAGAGCAGAACAAAGCTCAGGCTCGAATCACAAGCAGGGTTAAGGCTTCGGGATTACCATTATACTCTAATTATTGCAATCAGTATACTATCTTTATTGCCACTATTATTGCCGTTATTGTTATCACTAACATTTTTGCCGTCATGATTACTATCCTGGTTGCTGTTCTGAATATCACCCTTACTAGTACTGTTGCTATTACCATCATTATTGCTATTGCTGCTATGGCTACTCTTACCCTAAACCCTAAACCCCAAGCCCTAAACCCTAAACCCCAAACCCTTAGCCCTAAACCCTAAACCCAGACCCTATGGCTACTCTACTACCCCTGGTTGGCGGAGGGAAAGGCATTCGGTCTGATGGCTTGGTTCCCAATCTCAGTGGGGATTTTGGGGGCCCTCAGGTTATATAGGAGTTATAATGGAAAAGAAAATGGAAGCTACTATACTGGATTATACATATACATATACATATACATATATATATATGGGGGGGAGTTAGGGTTTAAGGGTTTAACACCTAAACCCCCAAACCCCTTAGCCCTAAACCCTAAACCCACTTCTCCAAAACCTCAGATGCCGCTCGCTGCTCCAAGACCCAAGAACCAGGTTGAAGCTGCAATCGTCGCCCAGGCCCCCAAACCCTAGACCTTTTTTGGTTATATTGGGGTTATATGGGGGCTATGTAGGGATAATGGAAAAGAAAATGGAAACTATTATATAGTAGATTGGGGTAGTGGAAAAGAAAATGGAAACTACTATAATATACAAGGTTATACAGGGTTTTGGTTGGGTACTGCCCCCACCCAGTAACAGTCTATATTAGGGGTCCTATTAAGGGCTATATATAACCCTATTATATTTGTTGTCCAACTGTTACTGAGGGGGGGCAGTACCAAACCCTAGACCTCTCAACCCCTGAACCCTAAACCCCTAAACCCCATAACCCCCTAAACCCCTAGACCCTGAAGCCCCTAGACCCTGTCAAGCCCGGGCTTCCATACAGCTACTGGTAAACGTGCTAACAGTGCGGCCAGGACTGCACCGCCACAGCCGCCGCCACTGCTACGACCAGGATGACCGAAAACAGGACCACGACCACCACCAGGACGCCAAAGCCAACACCACCAGCAACACCAGGACAAGCAGCCACCGCCACCACCACCGCCACCGCCGCTGCCGCCACCGCCAAAACCACCGCCACCGCCACCGCCGCCGCAGGGACTGTCAGCAGCACCAGAAGTCCAGGAGTTACATGTGGTTGTGTCTACGGGTTCATTTCCTTCGATTTTATTAGTCTGCGGCAACACAAAAAAAGAACATGTAGTATTCCGTATTCCAAAAGTTATTACTTACGAAAGCGCCCTAAACCCAAAACCCTAAGCCTGTTTAGGGCCCTAAACCCCAAATCCTAAGCCTGCTTAGGGCCCTGAACCCCAAATCCTAGGCCTGTTTAAGGTTTAGGGTAACCCTAAACCCTAAGGGCCCTCAACAAGTCCCCACCTTCTGGGGAACCCAGGTGGCCCAATACCGCTTGATTAAGACGTATCCTCTGAATCATAACAGGGCTTTCAGGGGTTTAGGGTTTAGGGCCTAGTACGTTTTTAAAGTACGTTCCTTCCTTAAGGTGTATTGGGCTTTCTGGGAACTACTCGAAAGGTATACCTGAACCCTACACCCTAAACCGCCTGAACCCTGAACCCTACACCCCAAACCCTAAACCTTAAACCCTAAACCCCTCAACCATGGCCCAAAGCCTGTCGGGCTGCGACATGAACCGTCGGATGCGAGCAAAGGCGTTTGGAACCTGCCGAAGAAGGAGCTTCGGGCCCTAACTGCGCCCGAACTTAGGGGTTTAGGGTCTAGGG
>CAJNIZ010042734.1:0-18415 GCA_905231905.1 Symbiodinium pilosum
AATGAGTCGGGGCAGTATCCAAGGGGAACTCCTTTCCTGCACAAATTGGATCAAGCAGGCAAGGCACAAGCTCCGAGCTGCTTGAACTTCGGGACTCGCATGTCCTAGGTTTCTGCCATGATGGGAACCGAAAAGGATCCATGTTTGTGGCGTTGGTCTAGAGGCCCTTTTAAACCGAGGGCAGCGATGAAGATGCGAAGATGCCGGAGGCATCTTGAAATCAGAATCCTAGGCTTTCATTCCTTTGCCCGATTTCCAACCTAATCCTCAGCCCGAAGCAGTGTAGAGTCCCCACCCCTCAAACTCTTACCTCCCCTGGATCCCTCCCGAGAGCGCATTGTTGCGGTTTGTGCTGAGCTTTTCATAAACAACAACTGAAAGGAATTTTCTGGACATCCCTAGACAACACTTTCCTCTGGTGAACACTGGATGAGGAAATCCATTCCTTGATTCCATGTTGAGCAAAGGTAAGGCACAATCAGTACATGTCATACATGTCTTCTTCCCATATCTTCATCTTAACCTCAGTTGTCCCTATTATGAAGCTACCTACTGAGTCTCACTCACCCTCCAGGTAGCCCTAACCACTAAAAACCTTACATAACGCTAGTTTCCACTTCGTTGACCATTTTCTTTTCCATCTGGCTCAACATTGTTAAGGTCATATCCCTAAACCCTGCACAAGCCCTACAATATGTCCCTGTAGAATCCTGTGTCACCCCGATATAACCCTATATGAGCTATAGTCTAAACTCCTAGTATCTTTCTTAATACCTATAACAATCCCCTTTAAAATCCCTTATGTAATCCCCCTTTGAGGAGTTTAGACTGTAGCTATCTGTAGCTCGTATAATCCCTAGTGCAAAGCATGCCAAGCAATAACCGGGAAGCTGCTGCTGTCGATGTCAGCGGTGCTTTGAGCGCGGGGCCGAACAGGCGCGGTATTCGCGCCCTGGTGGTTCGGGGCTTTCGTATGGAAGCTGCCATTTAAGCTTGGGGTTTGTGATTTAGGCGTAAGATGGAGTAGGTATAGAAAGGCCGTGGCTGCTTCAGGATCTTCCGCGCAGCAAGCTTCACACATGAAAGTCCTTGAAAGCATACCATATCCCAGTCAAGAACTAGATGTGATGTGCTGATTCGTCGTTGACGCACTACTGCCCCAAAAGCTGACACTTTTCTAGCCCCCTTACAGCCCAGACCGTTCCCACCACTTGTGCAGACAAGTTTCTAGCATTGGGCCGGCTGGCCAAACAGCCCTCCCTTTGAGCAACAGTAGGCGCACGGGTTCTCAAGCTTCATCGTCATCCCTGCGCAATTTGACCGCACGAGTCCTCCAAATATCCGGTGTAAGCAGTACTTCTCTATTCCAGCATGTATACGACTAGGCACTGCCCCCCAGAGGCAGGAAGGGAGCATGAACTCCCATCTACTATCCCAAAGGGTTCATGTAGGTATAAGTTATATACGTAGGGCCCAGAGGGGTTCACATGTACCTACTTTAAGGCCCAAGTATATACCGTATAGCTCCATGGACTCTTTGGGTAGTTGGGGATGAGGCCACAGGAAGAGTAGTAACAGTAATGGCAGTAGCAGCAAAATTTTAATAGTAATAGTGATATCAGTGAAAGATTTGACACGACACTACAAATCATAAAATGGTAAGGAGCCAACGCACAGATCTGCTGCCTTCCCTTTGGACTCGCGCAGATCGCACGGTGTCTGTTACGAGCGCAGCCCGCCCTCGCAAGGCCAGATTTTAATAATTTCGTGAAATCATTCAGGGCCAACTGCAGGCGCTTCGAGGCAGAACAAACGGATAGATTCAAGCGAACCCGACAGACAGTGCTGATCGCCTGCAGAAGGCACAGAGACGTGACTAGCTGAAACCCATGGTTTGTTCGGAACCAAGCAATGGCCATGTGCTGGTGCCCGCACATTCGCGCACGCCTTCGGGCGTGCCTCATGCGAACCACAGCAAGTTTTCAAGAGGCATATTCGAAAATTGACACAGCAAGCTAGTAACGGAATGCACTGCTTGGCTTCAGCTCCGCTATTCACTCGTCATCCTCATCGTCGTCATCGTCAAATTTCTGCGTAGCAAGGCTCAGCGACACATGTGGGCATTTCTCCAAACGAAGGCCCCGCTACATCCCCAAGGATTTGAGACATCCCGACATGTCTGCCGGAGTGAGCACCGCAATTCACACTAAGAACTCTGCAAGGGCCTTGCTTTTGCCCTTCTTTCCTTTGCCTTGCTCAGCGCTGATGCATCATGCAGCAACTTACAAAGATGGGTGTAAGTTGGGTCGGCATCTCAGGTCGTATGAAACGAAAATTGTGCTGCCCCAGCTTTTGTGCAAACTGCAATGACAGAATTCAGCCAACAATGTCGACAGTGCCAGCCTTTCTCTTTGCTTTTGCCTTTTCCCTTGCCGTCTTTGCCATCTTTACCTGCCATCTCTCACTGGCAGCTGCAGGGGCTTCATAGTGCCAGGAAGGTATATGATAGCATCACCAAACCAAAAGTTAAAATACGTCAAAAGGCTCATGTGCCTTTCTTTCCTTTTCCCTTGCCCTTTCCTTTGTCTTTGCCTTGGCCACACTGCGTTTGTTGCACAAGCCATCCGCAACCTTGTTTCCCGCTTAGAGCTTGGGGCCGGCAAGAAGAATAGTCTTTGGGGTTGAGGGACAACCCTGACATGCACAAAAAAGTTCTGTTTGCAAGGGGGATATCATAAGGTGGACCCTGCAAACTTGGGCATAATTAGGGTTTAGGGTTTATGGACCTCTGAATAGAGTCCCCTTCCCTGGGCATCCCAAAGCCCTCAACCCTAAACCCTGACTGCAGCAGTGACAGGTCGCCTTTATCTTTGCCCTTTCCTTTCCTTGGTTGCTCTTTCAATCCCCACGATTCATTTGGCAGGTTGTCACACTTATTGTCTTTTTCTGGCTACCCGACAATTTCACTCCGGGGACCCCAAAAAAGGGAACCATAACTTCTGACCACCCCAAACGTGTTACAGTGCCCCTAAACCCCAAACCCTGAATCCTAAACCCTAAACCCGCCAAGTGTCCCATCTTTACCTTTACCATCCTTGCCTTTCCCCTTGTTCTCTGCAATGTTCACCTGATCAACTGGCCGCTTCGTGTTGTAGGGGAATTCCGGAAGGTTCACGGGCAGCAGGTTGGGCTATTTAGGTTTAGGGCTTAAGGTACCCTAAAGTATCCTAAAGTGATGAGTGACTATTGTTACTAACAGGCTTTGAACCAGATGCGGGGTATATTGCCGGGTACCGCAGTATTACAGAAAACTCACGGTTGCAAGTCATTCAAAAAAGGTGTTCAAGGACTATAGGGCTTCCGGCATCCCTTTCCCAAACTTCCCCACGGTTTCCAACAAATGCATACCCTCTCTTGGGTGAACAAACATGCCGTCAGGACCGTGTGAATTGCAACCAAATCCTGTTGCGTCAGCTTGCTGCGGCGGTGGATGGAAAAGCTCTTGCACAGGCTTCAATAACCTCTACTGTACGACATGCAGTCTTCGGGGCATTCATACTTCAAGATGTAAACATAGTTGAGCACCAGACTGTCAATTAGACTGCAAAGCCAAAATATGCAACGTATGACACGACTGCTAAGGAGAATAATACTGCTGATCAATGAAAGCCAAGACAGAGCATTGCCGTGAACAACAGCCCAAAGGCTCCTAGGACTGTAGGTAATGGGCGTTCTTGGGAAAGTTTAAGCTGTGGGGCCAAAAGTTTGGGATCTCATTGTGAGTGTCCAACGCCTTAAGCTCAAAATCAAAGCAAGAGGTACCTCAAAGATCTGCAATAAAAAGCAAGCAAAAAAACAATCTCTAAACGCTCAAGCGTGGCTGAACCTGCCTTCAGGGTGTTGCCTCCATAGTCGTCGCCGTCGAACTCTAAGGCCTGAACAGCTGCGCAGAGTTTGTAGGGACCCGCTTAAACAAAACAAAAGAAATTGAGGACCCCTTTAAAGGGAGTATGAGTATATACGTATAGGGATCGTTGGAAGGTGTAGGGATAAGGATAAGTAGGGTTTCGCATCCAGGGCTTGGGGGTTCAAATTTAGGCTTCAGAGCTTGGGGTCTAAGGTTCTGGCCCAGGGGTTCGAATTCAGGGCTTAGAGCTTCGGGGATATGCATATAGGGTTTAGCTTACAGCTCACGGTTGCGGGTTTGTGGCTTGAATTTCGGGTTAAAGGTTGGGGTGAGGGTCTTGGCAATACAGTTAAAGGTGCCCATATGCCGGCTTCGTGAGTTTTGCTATGACGATGTCCAAACTGAATCCCTAAACCTTCCAAACCCTTAAACTCTAAACCCCAACCCAAGGCCGTAGACTGACCCTATCCTAAATCGTGTAAAAACTCCTTGCGGGGATACTAAACCCCCCCACCACTTCTTGGTTGAAGACTGCCCCGTAATATGGTGTTTTCCCAAGATCGCAGGTAGAGTATTTCGGGGTCTATATCGGGGTCCCTTTACTTTGGGAAATTGTCCTATATCAGAATACCTATTAGGTGTTTTGAGCAGAGGGAAGAGATTAGACGCGCTGGGGCTTGGCTTTCAAGACCAATTTTTGTCCCATCTTATTTGGGAAAGCTCAGTTTACTCGATGACAACACGAACCAACTGCTGAGGCCCGCTGATGCTTAAAAAATATTCCCCCAACACAACACCAACACACAATGGGCGAATATGCATTTAGGGTTGTGGAGATCTCTTTTGAGGGGGACAGGGTTATGATTCCGACTGAAATGAATGTTCATGAAACATAGAAATAACAGTACAAAGAATAATAACAGTAGCGATTACTAGCAGAAATAGTAATACCAGTAACAAGAGACAGGATAGTAGTAACAAAGCAGTAGTAACACTACTAGCAGAAATAGCTAAATCACAGCGGGACCGGCCTTGTTGGCACCAGCTTTGGTTTTGAACGTGATGAATGCCACTTTTGCTGGCAAAGCCATATCCTGACAGGTCTTTCTGGTTGTTAGTAGGGCATATGGGGATATGTTATATTGAGATTTTATAGGGACTGTATATTTTCCTTATTACCTACTCACAACCAGTCAGAGGCAGACGGGTCTTAAGGTGCCTGGGCGTAAACATGGATGGAGCTCTCATTTCATGCCGTCGTACTTTTGCTATCTACTCAAAAACACTTCCAGCAGCATACATGGTAGTTTCCTTAAAAGGGGGGACCCCAATGTAAACCCCAAAATATTATAATCCTTATTATTGGGACCTTCAGAATGGTACCCCCAATTTCAGGAAACCCCCACATTGAGAAGCCACTGCTTCCTAAGCCCCAGGCTAAGCACAACTGGCTGGCTATTGCGGCTGTGGTCCTCGATTTCCCCGCATTCCTCAAAGTCTTTTCTTAACTGCTTCTCGGTGACATTCCAGGGGATTCCTCCAACAAAGACTTTGGTCATCGCACCTGCGAACAAGCTAAATCAGGGCTTGCAAAAAGTTGATCTCAGGCGATGTTTGGTCTCAGTTGTGGGACGTATGCAAAATCTGCCTCCGCCATCCACGTCAACGCGTTTCTTCTTCAACGGCACCTCCTCCTCTTCCTCGTCCTCGTCGTCGCCCTCTTCTTCTTCCTCCTCATCATCATCATCATCAGCGGCTGCTGGCTTGCTTGCAGCGGCTTTCGCTTTTGCCTTGACTTTGGGGGCTGGTTCATCGTCCTCGTCCTCATCGTCATCCTCATCGTCATCGTCGTCTTCGGGAGGCGGCTTCTTGGGTGCGGCTTTTGCCTTTTTGGCCGGAGTCGCAGGCTCCTCATCATCATCTTCATCGTCCTCATCATCATCGTCATCGTCAACCATAGCTTTGGCTGCTGCCCCTGCTTTGGCCTTCCCCTTTGCTGGAGGTGGCACATCATCTTCTTCCTCCTCGTCATCATCGTCGTCGGCAGGCGCAGGATCTGGCTTCTTTTTGGCCTCTGCCTTGGCGACCTTCTTAATAACCTTCTTCTTCATGGCCTTCTTCATCAGGCCCAGAGGCACTCTGCCTCACCCCGAAATCTACACTGAGTGCACCCAAGTGCACCAAATGCGCCAATCCCCACTCGCTGCAGGGCCCAAACGCTTGCAGAGACTTACGTGCTGCTAGTGCGTGCAAAGGAAATGGTTGGGATAACCGGGCTGCTACAAAGATCCCTTCCTCCATTCCCTACAAGCATCCAGTGAGGAGATGGTGCGCATGTGAAGCCTGATTGTACTCGCAGCCCCTCTTTGGAGTGGTGTGTCTGAGGATGTATTATGCTGCACATTTTCTGCTCCGAAGACAGATTTTCATAAAACAGCCATACCGAGCACGCACTCCAGAAGGTTGACTTGCACACACCTGGCACCACCTGCAGCTGATTCTTTCCAATGTTCCGTGGCAACCTGCCCCTGCTTCAGGGCATGTGCATCCAATATGCCTACATTAGCACGACACAGCTGCCCAATAAAAAAGGCAGTTGAACTAGCAAAATAGCAGCGTTAAGCCGTTGAATGCCGAACATTAGCTCTGGCATGGCCGGCTGAGCACTTTGTGCTAACACGCTTCCTCGGAAAACCGAGTCTAGAGTGGAGTCGAAGGTGCCCGTACAATTCTCTCATAAAACATGCTGATCGTTCGCACAGGTTGCTCTAAGCTGAAGAGCACTTCCGACATCCTCTAAGTCGTCGAGCTGGCTAATCCCTTGGATCTTCGCCATGGGCACCTTTCTTGATGCCCAACCAAGCCCCTTTGGACAAGCATGAAACTTCTTTCATAAACCAACCCATGTAAGGAATACATCATGTTCGTGTGGTTTGATTTACGGGCTGCATCAACAAGAATGGCCTCTCCATCTTGTCTGATCTAAACATCCTCACGGTAGGAAGGGGCCACCCATCACTTGCCCGAGCGCCTTCCAAAAGCAGCAGAGCCATGCTAACACACAGATGAAGTGGCAACCCTCCTTAACAGTCGTATCAATACTTGGAGGGACATATGGGTTATTGGGGTTAGTAACATACTTGCAAAGTCCCCCTGACCCTCCAAGGAAGGGTTCGGGGTTGGAACGGGGTGTTAGGGGGGGGGGGGCGGGAGGGGGTTGTTCGGGAAGTAGCTCTTAAAATCGGGATGCCAGGCTAAGGCCCACAGCAGAAGGATCATATCATGAAACGTGCCCAAGAAGCTGCCTACGTCTTGACAATGTCCTACATGGCAGGACTACCAAAACACAAAATGGACGGAACTGTGAAGGCCCCACAAATTTCTATGAATAGGCACCAATACGGGAAATTAATACTTATCCCAAAGCCTTGGGTTCCAAGTACATAAAAACGACATACTGCACCATGACTGCTACTGCGCAAGTCCTGAATGCTAAATTATAGGGTACTTGGGCACTCTAGGAAAGCGCGACCTACCGTAAACCCTCAACCCTAAACCCGAAATACGAAGCACGCCAGGGAAGGCTGGGGGTTTCAAAGCACTCGTGGTTTTTAGAAGAATAATTATCGAGGACCATCGAATACCCTAAAGGTCCAAGGACGCAAATAATTGTTTTTTTGGGCCCAAATACTATAATTAATCTGAATGGTATTTGGGACCTAATGCCCTAATATTTGGGTCCTTGGACCCATAGGATGGTTCTTAGTAATAACTTGGGTTTCCCCTGCCTGGCCCTAAACCCTGCAAACCACCTGCGTTGTCCATTTTCTTGTCCACTTGATTCTCCATCACTGGGGGTTATAAGTTGGGCGCTTGAAGGCTTGAGGCCTTAAAGGATTGGCCCATCAACTCCGCTGCGCCCCTGCTTGTCCTATGAGGGCTGCTTAGCGTTTGGGGATTTGGGATTGCGAGGTTTTCTGGCTTTGGATGCCCCATACTCATGAATATAAGAAGCCCCAAAAGATGGGACCAGAATAGGAATCCATCCCTCCAAAGCTTTCAACATTGCAGCTTTAAACTTTCAGAAAGATATGAAGATTTTTGAGGAGTCCCCTTTACAAAGGACAGTAGTCTTTGTACGGCCCACTTGGGGTGTTTCCCACGCGGCGGTTTCCCCCAAAACTCGTAATCCACTTTCTTAGATTAGGCGTGTGTGAAATCCATAAGGAGGACCCTAAACCCTGGAGCTAGGGTGTGAAATTAGGGTTGAGGGTTTATTCCCAATTTAAATTAAAGCCTAGACCGCACAACCCTAAACCTGATACAACCCCACATGGGGGTGTCCATAAATTAGGGGTACCTTCTTGGGGTCCTCATTCCTCATAATGAAGATTTATAGTATTTTGGGGGTTCTTTTGTTGGGGGCCTCTTGTGCTGGGAAATTACCATATGGCCCTGACAGTGCCCCTAAAACTACACACCGCCCCACGACCTAAAGACACCTCAATTACCCTACTGCAGGGTCGTTTAGGGTTTAGGGTTTAGGGCCGTGAATAATTGTCAATATCATTTTGAAGTCTATTTGAGGTACCCTATGTCATGATTTTGCAGGGAATCCAGGACGATAACGTTGGCAATTATTCACTGACAGCCCCCCCATAAACGCCACTTAAACCCCATATACTCCCACTGACCATTTCATGTTCCATTTGCTTGTGCGTTCACATCTTCTATGTGCTTTCCCACTTGATGGTCTATTATTGGTATTTCTGTAAGCCCCTAAGCCCTCAACCTTAATCCCTGAATTTTATGGCAGTTAGTAATTTGCACGCTCTTTTGCAGTGACACTGGTAAGCAATTATCCAGGTGCTTATATGTGCTATGGTTTAAACTCCTAGCATCACACTTGATACGCTCTGTAATAGAACCCTATATAGTCCCCTATGTAATCCCTATTTTAGGAATTTAGACCCTAAACCCTAAACCCCAAATCCCTAAATCCCCAAAACCTACATTGAATTATCCTCAATATAAGCTCCCTTTAAGGAGTTTAGACCATAGATAACATCATATACACCCCAAGCGCCTCCAAGTCCGAATCTTTCTTCGCCGCCTCAGGAAGCCTCTGACGCCTGGGAGAGCAGCCACAAGGCTTTTTTGAGGCTTTTAGGGGCATCTGGGGGTTCCTGAGAGGAAATTCTGGGGCGGGGCTGCGAGGGCCTCTCGCAGGGTTGTGGGGTGTCTGGGTGCTTTTTTTTTCTGGTTTTGGGGGGCCTGGTGGGTGGCACAGACGGCATAGCAGGGTGCGAATCTGGCTTAGTCAGGAAGTGCGAGCTGAGACCAAAAGGACCAAAGGGATTACGGCTTGGGGGTTGGAAGCTTCAGCCGCAGGGTTGAAAGTTTTTTCGTAAACTCCAAATATCCCCCTTAAAGACCCTTATAATCCTAGACCCCCTAGTGGATACAAAAAATGGAACCCCCAAAACAAGGCTCCATTACTACACTAGGGAACCTAGAGGAATATTGAGGGGCTCATTTTTTGGATCCTTTAGGGGTCTAGGATTCTCCCTGATATAATCCCCTATTTATCCCCCTTGAAGGAGTTTACTCTAGCTCATTGTGCGCGCTCTTGTCCTGCAAGCTGCTTACCCGCGCAGCCCATCTTCAAAGAATCTAATGGAGCACATGGACCCCATTTCGAAGGGACTGTCGTGTTCAGGGTTTGGGGTTGCATGTTAGTGTAGGGGAAGGTAATTCACCTTCTTCGTGCTGCTTTTCGCAACCTAGCCTCCATCCTCCGCATTCAAGCCTCACGACTCGCCGGCTTGAAATACTATTCAATGGAGAACCAGGTATTCCACAACCTAGTTCTCCAACTAAACATCCCGCATTCAGTATGTATCTAGCTTTAGCATTTGTAAAGCCACAACAAAAATCTTTTTCCGACCACGTCACAGAAGCTGTAACAGCCGCTGGTTGGCCAACGCGGGGGAGCCTCTGCAGGCGTAGATTTTCTAGAGTTGAGAATACCACCCCAATATACTATATAGTAGTTTCCATTTTCTGCTCCATTATTCCTATTCTACCCTATAATCCTAGATTATCCTGTAATATCCCAATGTTACATGGAGGTTTGGGGTATGTGCTGTAAAGAGCTCCGGGCTTGGAATCTGAGTGTTTCCGAAACTACTGTAGGGGCCCCAGTCCATAACAAAGGCTAGAATATATTGGGGTCTCTATGGGTCGCCCACTTCACGAAAGCCACCATATTCTAGTCTACTGTTGGTTAGTAGGGAATTGGGGAATATTATCCCGAGCTGAATCTAATCCCTAAATACTGAATTTCCCTTATTGCCTAGTAAGAAACAGTAAGCCAGGGGGTCTGAGGTATGTTTTTCAGGGCTTAATGTTTAGGGTAATTTTGTATTGGCTTCAGGATGCATCGGGGGTGTGCGGAGGTTTAGGGTTTAGGGAGCTGCATAGCTGCTAAACCCTAAACTCTACCAGGCTTGCGAAGATTAAGGCTTAAAGTTCAGGGATGGTCGGCCCATACGCACAAATTATTCTCGCTGCTACGAGGACTGGCACCACAACTGTTGCCAGCACTACACACGCCTGTATAGACCCAGTTTCCATGTCGTCTTCCATTTCAGTCACCGTCATTTGAGTAACAGAGCACAAGAATACTACCATGTTATGTGTATTGTTTAGGCATCTCTGCGAGAATTGATTGCCAGGCACTCGTCATGGTCAGAGCCATGCCCCTATGGAACACAGACCCCCTGACTAAACAAAGACTGTCAGCCCTGATACACTACATGCTACTAGAACTGGTATGGACTTGTTGACATGTTTCGTTTCAACGCATACGATGGCCAGTTTTGGACAACAGACAGAAGAACATATTCAGCAAAGGAGGAAGGTGCTAAACAAAAGGACGTTGCTTTTGAGCTCCGAACTCAGAACTCCTGGTGTCTTCCATGCATGGACCTTTTCCCAAGAAAAAACACATAATCAGCAGGAAGGACCGCCATGATCAGCCTGAAGCAGAACCTCAAGCTCTCAAACCGTGAACCCATAGATAGGGCGCAGCCTCCAACATACATCCCAATATACTATATATATATATATGCCTATATCCTTATAATAGGGTTTCAAAAAAGATGATAAATTGGTCGGGAATTCTTGAAGCTCTGAATTTCAACTTGGAAAGGGCCAAGGACGTGACGGTGCAAACCGCCCCGTAGGTTGGCAGGTCCTTGGCAAACACTTGAGGGGCATTAGGGTTTAGGGTTTTGAGGGCTTAGGGAGATATATAAGTATATGAGGATCTACAGGAATTATGTACGGACTTACAGGGATGACATAGAGATTGTACATGCTTGTAGAGGCATTATTCAGGGGTTAGGGAGCTTACCCCGAACCATTCAGAACGACATGGAACACCAATGGAAACTGAAATGGGCAATGCGATTTCATAGGGGGTTCATGCAGGGATTTACGGGTTGCAAGTTGGTGGCTTGGGATGCCAGACCCCTGGGAGGATCTAGAAAGTAGA
The DNA here is from genome assembly GCA_905231905.1 of Symbiodinium pilosum. Taxonomy (NCBI): domain Eukaryota; class Dinophyceae; order Suessiales; family Symbiodiniaceae; genus Symbiodinium; species Symbiodinium pilosum. The sequence goes on from CAJNIZ010042734.1 coordinate 11,466, forward strand.
ACCCCCCCATATGGTGCCCGACAGGGGTAGTTATTAGGAACCCTTAAGGGGGGATCTACTTTGTAGATTCGCCCAAGGGTCTGGGATTGCAAATGATCCGGGGGACTGTGCGGCAGGAGAAGATACGTGGTTTAGGGCTGCGGGGTTCGCAGGGAGGCGGATGCGGTTTAGGGTTTAGGGCTTAGGGTCTGCCCCCCGGCCATAGCTGCACCTGACCCCAATGACTCGTCAGGAACGGTGACATGACCCGGTTTAGGGTTGCACAAGTACTCAGGCCTTGAAACTATGTTGAATATCTTGTTCTCACATAGCAGACTCTAGTCTGGAGAAAGGCACCTTTGTGTTTCCTATGTACTCTATGTACTTTTGTTTTCCAGCACACAAAAACCAACTATTAGCACTCCCTGTGGCATCCCTTGCTGGCTCCTTGACAAGCCCGTTATCCGTCATATATAATATAGTTCGCAGCCCAGGACCAACACAAACCCTAGTCCCAATGAAGAAGACCCTGATCCAGCCATAAACCGCTGTTGTTCGCAATTGCATATTAATTACAAAACTGAAACATGACTTCTTCAACCCCTAACTGTGCACCCACAAAACTTTGAACCCAACACCTAAACCCTGAATAAATCCTAAACCCTAAGCCCCAAGCCTAAATTAGATCCTAGACCCTAAGCCCACATCGCTAAACCCTGAATAAATCCTAGACCCTAAACCTTTCGGTATATCGTAAACCCAGAAACCAAAACTACCCTAAACCCTAAACCCTAAACCCTCCCAAAGCGTCTAAGACCAGGTACCTCGGCCCCTGGGGCTGAATCCTGGCTGCCGCTGCAATCGGGCCAGAGCCTCGCTATTACAAATAGGACCACGTGGTTTAGGGTTTAGGGTTTAGGGGCCCCTAGAGGGGATAATGGAAAAGAAAATGGAAACTACTCTAATGGGTTACATAATCTAGGGTATAGAATATGGGGTATATGGGGATCTTATTATAATATACCAGAAGCCACATCTACTTAAGGGGGAGTATAGGGCTTAAGGTGTATAATGTGGCTTTGTAGGGTATGCAATTATATAGGGATGTATAGGGCATCAACGGTATGCATTGGGGTTACAATATACCAGTAGTAGGTACCTAGGGCATATATTGGGGTTATAGAGGGATAATCTCGTGTTATCTAGGGGTTGTATCGGGATAGTGAAAACGAAGGTGGAAACTACCATTTAGGGTTCAGGGTTTTGGGTAGGGTTGATGTAGATGTTTACGGTTTTGCTGGCTTTGGGGTTCAGGGTGTATCAGCTTCGGGTTTCAATGGTTTCTGGGTTCCAGGGAATGGGGATGTTGTTCCGAATCCTTGCAAACTAGATTCTCAAAGTGATGCGGCAACAAACCTTTAGCAACCTGTACAAGTACTTCCCTAAACTACCCTAAACCCTAAGACCGAAGCCCTATGCCCTACTTGGAGGGTCCGGGGGACTTAATAAGCAGGTTAATAACCCCAATAACCCACATAGTAACCCTAATTATCCCGCTTATAACCTACTTACTAAGTCTCCCTGACCCTCCAAATAGGCACCTCCTTAGACGACCCCGGGCTCTCTCATAGCAGGGCATATGTAGGCACCATACTGGACTATACTGGAGCTCATAGGATGTAGGGGCAGGGTTTGGTTTTTGCCGCTCCCACCTAGCCTACTTCCAGCAACCACGAATCTTTCAGCAACCAAATGTCTACATAGAGGGTGATTGAGGAGTTGCACTGCGTCCAGAAAAGGCCCCCCAGCAGGAGAAAGGAGCTCTTGTGCAAAGCGGTTCATTAACTGCTCTGTCTTTGCGGACAAGCCACCTTGTTGAAGAAAACCCAAGCAAGCAAACAAACACATACAAGTGTTGGGGCTTGGGTTGAGGTTTAGGGCTCTGTGTATGCCCGGGAATCCATGTAGGCTTTCTGGTTACACTAGCATCTACATATGATCTGGGGCCCAAGGTTCAGGATCTTGTGCCTTCAATGTGAGGATTGGGTTTGGGTGTGAAAGGATTAGCTACTTGAGGGGTAGCTTGGTTTTAGCTTAGAGGTCTTGGATGCATCTGCAAGGTACCAACCACAATTTGGGTCCTACCTCCACCAACTTACAGACTGCAATAGGGGTCCTACTTAGGGCCCCATATAGTAATCTTATGTACTGTATCCAGCTGTCAATGTGCGGGGCGCAGCCCTCAAGTCATAATGTTTGTAACCGGATAAATGACAAAGGTCATCGGTAGTCGCACGGATGAGCAGCATCATGGCTATCCCACTCCCTAATACTAAAAACCTTCACCCCGCTAACACTAGATAGTATGGTTGTTTATCTGGTTGCTGGCAGGGGTTTGTGACTAGGGCTATGGGGTTGAACGTTGTAGTCAAACACACCACTTTGCTTCTCTTTGAAGTGTGGCGTGTCGTTATGAACTTCACTGGAAGCCTACGCAAACATTTATCTGCATCCCAAAACTAGGTAACAATATGACTCAAAACCTACTGTCTTTTACAAAAGTCAAAACCTCTCCATTCTGCCTACTGTTGGGATTCAAGTAACCCTCAAAGAACCTATACGACCCTGTATTAACTCCCTGTACCCCAAACCCTAAACCCCCCATATAGCCCCAACATGTACCCTACATACCGTATACAACCCCAATATATACCTTAAACCCTCAACACCTAAACCTAAAAACTATACATTTTTGTGGAGTTGAAGTAATCATCACATGGCAGTTTCCCAAAATAAAGGGACCCAGTATAGACCCCAAGGTGCTTACATCCTTATACGCCCCGATATTCCCTTTAAGGGATATCAGCGCCTGTATTCCCTTTAAAGGATATAACCCCAATGTTCTCATAACAGCACCTATATTCCCTACAAACGTACCCTTACTTTGAGGACCCTAAACCCTAAACCCTGAACCCTAAACCCCTAAACCCTAGAGCCTAAACCCTGAACCCACATCTGTCGGCCTTGCTCACGCGCCAAGCCTGCTCTTCATCTGGCACCTTGGGCACTCGTCAAAGAGGTGTAGGGCTTAAGGGTTTTCAGGGGTCAAGGGCTTTAGGGCTTTGGAGGATTGAATGTGTTTAGGTTTTAGGTATTTAGGGTTTAGGGCTTAAACCTGTGAACATGCACATATGGATGTATGCATGCATGCATGCATGCATGCATGCATGCATGCATGCATGTATGTATGTATGTATGTATGCATGTATTAATGCATGTACGTCTGTAGGCAAACTTTTGGGCTTCTCCTGACCTAGGGCTTCAGAAAATATACAACAAGTTCTAAATATGGGAAACCATACAAGCAGGAAAAGCACACAAAAAAGAGGACAAACAAGGAATGGCCAAGCCATTCTGCGAGGTGGGGGTCTCAGCCACGATGGTCAGGCCACATATCCCCAAGAGATAATAGAATGCTTATGAAAAAGGTGACGAGGGCGTTAAAGACCCTGTGAATACATGAGAAGTATAAAGGGATTGTGGCCGCATCCTAATTGATCATTACCCTCTAGGGTTTAAGGCTGAGGGTTTAGAGTTGAGGGGTTCATAAGCCCAGAAGTTTGGAGAAGGTTGCTCTTCAGGTGGCCTGCAAGTCGTGCTCCCCTCACCCTCTTCCACCTAATACTACAACCAGCCATGCCCTGAATATTCAATGTTCCCAGGGAACCCAAGACACCTTGCATAAAGGAATATCCCTAAAATCCCACTAGGACCCCGGATGTGATGTAATGTATTTTCCTTGACCGCTAACTATGGGTTAGGTCAACCCCCCTTATAGTGATAGCTCCTTAATATGGAATTAATAAGGCCTTGACATACAATAGTCCCTCGTGGTACCCATTACTGGGTGGGGGATTGGCCCAAATTATCGGGGCAAAAAATGTGGTGTTTTTGGCCCTCTGGGCTAGGGAGGGGATTGACCCGAGGCTGCCGACGCTATTGTCCTGCTGGTGGTGGGCCAAGAAGAGGACCATCAGGAGATTCAGGAACACCTCGCCCCAGTAGGTTTAAGGGTTGAGGGTTCAAGGTTTAGGGGCATAACGGAGAAGAAGCTGGAAACTACAGGGTTTTATATGGGGTAACTGTCATCTGGATAGTGGAAAAGAAAATGGAAACTACTGTTTAGGGTTTAGGGTTCTTAGTGGATGCACAGAGTTTGCCAATATGTATGCTTAGTCAGCATATTTGGGAAAGCCATTCTTTACCATTACGTCTGGAGCTTGTACTTAACAGGAAATATCCAGCATCGCTTGGCCTGGCTGCCGATTTGCAGAAGGCTCATGGTCTCAAAAATCTCAATGAGCAGGTCTGTGTCGATTTCCTCGTCATGCATGAGGGCAAAATAGTATGGTGCTAAGCCAAATGCAAGTCCTTCAAACGATGCGTGAGCGTATTCAGCGTTGAGTTCGCTAACAGCAGGAGGTCCTGCTGCAGGCGCAAGGCTGCACAATGGTTGCTTCCAATGCTGCGAGCGGTGTTGCTGAATGTGCCGCGATGACGTGTGGCCTTCTTCGTTGCTGCTGTGAACCCATGCCGTCTTCGCGCAACATGTACCAAATGGCCTCGCACTCCGGGGCTTGTGAAACAACCAAAACCTTCTTTGCACTGGTATGCTGCTGCCTTCAGTTCGATTTTGCATGTCCACAGGCAAAGGGTAGCTAGGTCTCTGCAAGTTCACTGAGCGACATACAACAATTGCTGGGCCACGCGCGAACGACTTGGAGCACTTCAGATGGGTCAGCCTGTATAGTCAACGCTAAGATGGCGCTGCGCATGTCGAAATGCTGCTTAAAGCTTTCAGGGAGTCTGTGGGCTTTCTTATGGTAATGTAGGGTTCATGGCGTGATTTATGAAGAATATCTGACACATGTTGGGTCGGCGCGGCTCTTTTGACTGAGCCCCATGCGCCGTATGCAGCTGATGCCATTTGCCAAGCCAGAGGCACCCACTTGTCCTTTCAGATGCAATACAAAATGCCGCGACCGTGCCGCTAGAAATCTTGCGACGTAAGTAAAGAAGCACAGAGAAAACATCATGTGTCAGGATTACTTTCAACAATCCCAATCTGCTGTCTCCAAAAATGGGCGCAATGCCTCGGCAGCATTGCTCTGGATGAGCCGATCTGCTTTCGAGAAGATGTCCTGACCCGCAGTCTGAATGCTTACTATAGCTTGCGAATGCAAAAAATCACAGAAGCCCGTTCACAACTCCCATTCATGAGGCAAGGTGACAAATCCTTTTGGTCTTGACATTAAAGCTCTGACCCGTACGCACAGCTGGCAACCTGACCAACATGTACCCAACTTCCTGCAGCGTCTTGCAGCTCCGTTTGACTTCATACGGCGGCTTCGGGAAAGATGGTCCTGGAAACATACAGGGCACACCAAGGCACATCACAAGCATAGGCTGATGGAACCAGCACCTTGCCTGCTTCCCGTGGAGACGACACCTTGGTTTCGCGGAGCGCGAATGAAAGTGTCCAGGTTCACTCCGGCTGGACGTTCAAACCGAGCGGCGTCGAAAATCGACGGGTTGTGCACAGCTTCGTGCGCCACATCATACAGAGACACATCTCTGGCCTGTTGTAGTTTTGGGCCCAGACGTATGTCGAACAAGCACAATACCACGACCACGCATTATCATGTTGGGGAATTGAGTGGCAAACCAGGCCGACCATTTCCCAACTTTCACGCCCTTTCTAGCCGAAAAGAATTGATTTTGGTTGGTTGCTGCATCAGGCCGTTCTCTAAGCCAAACTTGTGCAAAATCCCAAAATTCACTGGCCCAGTAGATTCCTGCCCCGCCTCATCCTCGCAAACTTGTGCAGCGACCAGCTCGTACCTGTCCACTTCAAACACTGTGAAGACCACAAGCACTGACCGACGTTGTGAGAAACCTTGTTGAACCCTTGGCGATCTTGTTAGAAGTGGCCAGGCGCAATCGCCGTGGCAAAGCAATCCTGCACCAGCAAAATCTGCAATGCACGTCGCTTGCTCCTAGCAACTTCGAAAGTCGAAACCTCAGCTTTTCTGCTCCAAGCGGTGGAACCGGCAGCAAGGGTTGGCCTGGCAAACTCAGAAATTATAGATGCTTCCAACGGTTGCTGCGAGCCCTCTCACAGTACATGTCTGGTGCCTCGAGCGCCGAGAAGCGGGAAAGTTCCAAAAGCCACCTGGGCCAATCGTTCCTGCATCATCAAGTATGGAGCCGGCATGAGCCATGTCTGGCGGAAAAGTCCTCGTCATGCTGAAGAAGGCCTTGCTGCAATTGTAGGATTCGTTCTGGACGGCTGTCGAAACCTGTGACGGCGGCTAGCCAACAAAACATAAAAACACGTAAAAAAAGAGATGTGCTTTGTATGCCATGCCAGCTCATACGGTCAAGCCTTCTTGAGGGGCTGGGCGACAAGGAGCGTTCGTGGCCACATACGCGTCTGGAGGGCTGAATCTCACATTCTGATGGACCATTGGCACAGCTTTGATGTTGTCGGGCGCTTCTGACGTCTCTTCCATTGCATATTTTGCCAGTACAGCCGCCCGAGATCTAAAGTGATATTCCACGTTGGCCTTGCTGAATGCTCTGAATTCATCAGCTTTCCTCGCCAATGCCCGGGAGGCACCAGCACGACATCCTTCAGACCCGGCTGGTCGTGGTGTGGATGCCTGCATTGAGGCTGGGGCTTGCAGACATGAGGGTTATACTTGTTTAGTCACTTCCCGCTATTAATACAGCCCCACCTAATAATAGATAAAAATTAAATGATAAATCCAGGGCCCTAAAAATTCCTCATGAGCATTTTAAAAGGGGCTGTACTAATGTTGAAAGGAGCCAGACCATAATGAATTAGGGGGGTTTTGAGGTCATTAGCGGGGTATAATAGAAACTCCAAAGGAATTAGGGATCCGCTTGAC
>CAJNIZ010042734.1:18515-28837 GCA_905231905.1 Symbiodinium pilosum
CTATCTATTGGTCTCGTGCCAGCCGCTGAAAACCCTCAAGGTTTCGCGTTTAGGCTTTCGTGCTTTCTCCGCCTCTGGGTCGGCGGACTGAGCCGGAGGCTCTTAAGTTCAGGGGTTTAGGGTTAAGGGTTTATAGGGTCATACCCCCATAATGGATACCTCATTTCTTGGACAGTCTCGCGCAGATTGCTTGGAAGATGTAAGAAGTTTTGCCAAAGTCAAGGCACTGCTGGGATGGGGTCCCTAAATACAAACTCCCATAGAGCTTAACGGTACCGGAGAGAGTTTATACGTCAACTTACAGGATAGCGCATCCTATATGCCCTAGTCAATCAACCTTTCAAGGTAAAATGGACATGGGTTTCTTCTTACTGAAGCTTACTAGGGCATACGGGAATTATATGCTGATCATGTCGGGATAATCTTTCCGGCTTCCCGACTAACCTTCAGTAAGAAAATGGACGTGGGCTTCTGGCGGGAAAGCTGATTCTTGATGACCATGAGTCATGAGAAAACTGCTTGTGTCACAGGTAGCCTAATGCCTGCTCTTAGTAATCACCTGACGCAGTGCTGTTTGCCAGTAAACCTTCAACGTCAAGTCTCTGAAGCCCTCTCAATTGGGAGTTTCTTAAGCGGCCCTTGGAGACCCAAGGAAGGGGCAGATGAGGATGACAAGGGGACTATGGGGGGCCTGTACCAGGAATCTTGTGGGGGCTGTTGGGAGAAATTCCTGCAACTTGCAGGATAATCTGCATACAACCTGCAACGAACACATATAAGCTGTGTCACTGGTGTGAAAGGCATTTCTTGACTTTACTGGCCCAGTGAGGCGATTCGCTGCGGAGACTACCTACTCAACTAATCCCCGGGTTTAGGGTTTAGGGTTCCTATCCTTAAAGTCCTCCAATGCCAAAACGTTCAGTACTCCATTGTGGTATACGCATGTACCCGGTTAGAAGGGTAATCCCCACCCCCCTTGTATTCAATATTCCCATCGCGGTGTGCTAGAGCATGCAAGAAGTTTCCATGATTTCGAGGGTCTGGGGTCTTGATATTAGAAGGATGGGATTACTGAGAAACATCAAAGGTTGAAAGTATAGAGCCCGGCATGCCAAAGGATGCGGGGCTTATTAAACCTAAACGCCTGCACAGCAGCAAGCAATATTCCCACCCAAATTCGACACAACAATTTCGGAATCTCTCATGTCAGCCAAGGTTCTTCAATAGCAGCTTGACTCCTTGATGCCTGGGCAAGCTGTTGTTCTCGAAGAGATTTGCAAGCTGGGTTCCTAATGTGATAGTTCTGGTCTTTGCAGATGTCCTCTCAAACGCTAGTGCTATCTGTCATAGTAAACTAAAAATACCTCCATGGGTGAGCCTACCAAGTTGAGGCCCAAGGCATGGTAGTAAAGGGCGTGAAGAATTGCAGCCGTAACAACAGAGGGGTTGGAACCAAACATAGGTGTACTAGCATTTCTAATTTAAGCTGCGACATCACCTACAACCCTAAACCTCATGGTGGCAGATGGGGCTGGGTCGCTGAACCAAGAGAGGAAAGAGTAATCATACAGGCTATTTCCCCAGGCTGGGGAGTCGTCCAGTATCTTTTCAGCGATTTCTGGATAATGCAGACGCCTGATCCACAACCTCGCCCTTGCAGCACCAAACTATTGGGATCCCTAGTAGAGCGTCCAAGAAGGGACAAGGGCTTTTCCGTCAGGAGCCTAGGCAACATTGTCCCGAACTTAGCGTACCTACAGGTACCCCAGAAACAATTCCAGGACCCAAGCAGAGTCTCAGGCTTTAGGGAAACTCCGTAAACTCTGTAATTTAGGATCAGCATCAACACGCAGTCCCTAAGCAATCTCATAACAAGACTCCTCGGACCGCCACTACCCTTTCGGGTACTCCAGTGTACAGGTCCTTCTATACAGTCTTGAGAAAGCCCCTACCGTGTTAACTCCCAGAAGCCCACGGTATTCCACAAGGGCAATTGAAGTAACCCACCTTTTTAGGACACACAGTAAGCCACTTTCTGAAAATCTGGAAACCCCTGCTGCGGCCTTAATTAGATAGAATATATTGTAATATACCCAAAGCCATATTCTATCTACTGAGGGAGAACTATAAGCTCTCAACAGCCAAGCAGCGATGTGCTGGCGGCTGCATGAAGCGGGGTGGCGCCATCCTGTGGCAGGTTTCTGGCTTTCAAAAGTTGTGGTATTTACTGGCGTTTGATCGGGAATAAGTGAATAGAATCCCTCTACAACCCATCTGGCACATATTCCCTTATTCCCTACTAACCCCCAGTAAGGTTATATGGTAGTTTCCCAAAGTAAGGGGGACCCCAATATAGACCCAAAAATACTATAGTCCTTGTTGTGGGGACCCCCCAAAAAGGGATCCCTAATTTTGGGAAACTGCATATAGAGCGGCTTTAGATGCAAGGTCTGGGGTTTCAGGAGTGGAGTTCAGGCTGGCCGTGTATAAAGCCACCTTTCACACTCACCTGTTCAGGACCCTTTAGGGCTTAGGGCTTAGGGTTTAGGGCTTAGGGTTTAGGGTTTAGGATTTAGGTTTTTTTTTTAACACCGAGGACTTTAAGGGTTTATGGTTTAGGGTTTAGGGCTTAGGGTTTAGGGTTAATATTCCAAGCCCCAAGCCACAAGCTGTAACCCCTCAAACTCAAAAATGACCGGTCTTTGAGCCACTAAGCCTACGGTTCTTAACGACCGTCAGACGCTACCGTGCTACAAACTGTTATGCCTCCAAACCCTCAAAGCCCAAATCTCCAGAAGCCTTCTCGCGCCAGTGGACGTCTGCGTTCGCCACCAAGAGGTCTCCCTCAGAAAGCCATAGGGCTTCAGTTTCCGGCTTTAGTGCTTTGGTTTTGCCATGGGAATCCTGCACAGGCCCGTCAGCCTCGACACTCTAAGACTTCAAGGAAGACTGGGAAGCATGTAAACCCACCCATGTATCTATTCCACTAGGGATTCTCACGGTAGGGATGTTAACCCTAGGGATCCAAGTATCCAATACCTACATTGGGCCCTAAAGTCTGTAAATATTATCTACATTGGGCTATTTGGATTTGTAGGGTAAGTAGATGCCCACAGTGGAGGCCCTTCCAGGGTTCCAAAGGCTTGCAACTCCAGCCGCTATTCGCGCGATATCGCCGCAAGCGCAGGCGTAAAACAGCCTTGAGGCCGGGTTCAGGGTGTGCTTCGAGGTCCATGTGTACTAGCGCATAGCGCATTTAATCTAAGACGAGTCATAAGCCAATTACAGAATTTTTTGCGGCAATTAGGAATTGATAATAGTTGAGTTATAAGTCATAAGTGCAATTCAAGATGGGCTATTACTACCAGTGGATCTCCGAGTGGGGGCTCAGGCTACGTTCAGCTTTTGCTAAAAAATAGTTCAGGACAACTACACTCCCCAGCGGCTGTCTCTGAGGTTCACATTCTTTTGGGCGACATACGGGGTCATACCCATGCAAGGACTGGGAATAGTTGCAAAAACTTCGGGCTTGAGACATCCGCCACAAACACGGCCCCTAGGCACGAAGACCTCCCCAGGCAACCATGACTTCTAGAACTTGCGCAGCGGCTCAGAACGACAGAAACATGAAGCCTACACCCTAAATACTGAAGCAAGAGCCCTCAACGCTAGACCTCGCACCTCAGACTCTGAACTCTAAACCCTAAACCCTGAACTCTACATCCTAAAGCCTGCATCCCAAACCCTAAAACCCGTGGTCCCCCTTAAATAGATAGGGATCTCATTGTCATGGCAGCTCCATATTCTATCCGCTTAAGAGGGACTGCAAACCCTACGCCCTAAACCCTAAGCCTTAAACCGAAACCCTAAACTCTAAGTCGTAACCTCTACACCCCAAAACCTGAACAAAGGCCAGTAGCCGAGTCCCCTGGCTGTTCTCTGTCGCCTGGGCAGCCGGCCCCTGGTTTCAAGAGACCACAAAGCCAGAGGAGCTAACACACCTTAATCACAATTTGTTAGGGGAAGTGTCAACCCTAAACCCTAAACCCTGAACCCTGAACCCTAAACCCTAAGTAGGATTTGCTCAGGAATTTCTACAGATCATCTGTATAGAATGGCGAAAACGGACCCCCATAATCACCTCAAGCTCCTAGACCATGCCGGGGGTCCCCACGACCCACGCATGTTCATAAAATCCCATATCAGGATGTACAATGATAAGGATTATATAGGGGTTATAATGGGTTTATATAGGGGTTATCATGGGTTTATATAGGGGTTATAATGGGTATAATGGGTATGACATGACTCAGAGCGTAGGGGCATGCTTACTCGGAAAATCGAGAACAAATTGAAAAACATCAGGAACAGTGAAATGGAAACTGGATTGCATGATACAGGGGGTGACATGCAATAGAGCGCCTGAACTAGCGACAAATGCCAGGATCCCTTTGATTGCCCATTTTACCCAAAGAGCTATTTAGGTTTGGGGCACATGGCCTTGAGGTGTCGAAGCTGTCGGAAAGTCCAGGGGTTAGAAAGGAGGGAATGTGGTCCATAATTATGCTCTACGCTCACCGTTTTCCTACCACGTTGGGTGAAAGTAGCACAGTAGCGCTTCGGGCTTTGGTATCTACAGTTTGCAGGGCAAGCTTAATACAGCTGCTGAGCTTCACAGAAAGCCACTCCAACTTTCAGATGTTTCTTGCCTGGAAAAGACAAGGGAGACTGCCATATTCTTGGGGGACTATATAGGACCTACTATAGAGATCCATTTCTTTATTCTCCATTGATAGCCTCTAACCCCAAACCGAACCCACACAGTAGGTTCCATTTTCTTGTCCATCGTGTTCATTATGAGTCTGTTTGAATCTAGAGAGCATCAGAGCATCATGTTTCACTTTGACTTTATTTGAGTCTAAAGAGCATCACGGCGGCAAAGCTGCGCTCGGTGGCCTTTTGACATTCCCACCTCCGACCACGTGACTTCAATATAAGTACTAGGATTGTGGACCTTGCCCCAACGCCCTTGCCTCAGGGAACCTAGGATTCTATATGGGTTCAGGGCTCCCCTCAAAGGATGCAGAGGGGCTATCTGAAGACACTCCCATACCAATGCTCACAGGAATCGGAAGATTCCCCACCGATCCCAAACTCCCCACAAAAGCCTAAAGCCTGACAGTCTGCCAAGTTACCGACGAGGTCAGTCGAAACTTCTTCACATGCGCGGGTCCACTTGGGCGGTCCTGACACTGTAGGGTCTGGTCTTTTTGGTTCAGGGCTTAGGGTTTATGGTTGAAGATTTTACTGTCTTTTTGGCTCAGGGTTTACGATCTAGGGTTTAGGGTTTTCAGGCCCCGGTTCTAGTTTTACGATTTTAGTGGTCTCACAGGTGGAGGTAGCAGGCGGGCTACACTCTCCCAAACCAACATGGAATCCCAGGAGGGGCCCTACAAAGACGAATGCCCTTCTCAAAAACGGACTAATTGCGCGGTCTACCATCTTAATTTGAGGGCCTTAAACCCTCAACCTTACAAACGCTAAACATCTCGGAATATTCTGGCTTGGGATTTGAAATTGCTGCTCATACAGCTTAGACCTTTAAGTTTAGGTTTTAGGGTTTAGGATTTAGGTTTTAGGGGCCAGGAAGGGCCTAAGCCCACGCATCTAAGAATTCTGGTGTGGAGTTTTCTTGTAAGGAAATTAAGGTCTACAGTTAGACGTTTCCTCGGGTTGCGAAAGCCATGGTGGTAAAATCCCATTTTACCAAGCCCTCCAATCCTAAACCCTGCGCCTAGCCAAACATACATCCCTGCTACTGGGCTTACCCTCCTACAGACCTTGTTGGCCCTGAACCCTAGACCCTTGCTGGCTGACTATGTGGCCTTTGAAGTCTGGCCGAAACCCCGATACTCAGGGCGAAGCCTAGGACTTTCCTTTGGCTAGCCGGGAATGAAGGAATGGAAAAGAATGTGGAAACTATAACGATCCATTCCTCCCTGAACCCCACGCCCTAAACCGATACTGGGACTTCTACAAGGATCCATACCGTCATTCCTAGTTAACCAATGATTTATACCTATACATATATATATAGCTATAGAAGAGGAAGGGGCTTCTTTGTTGATTTCGGGGCCTCTTCACGGGACCCATTGACCTGGGCTCGCCATAGAGCCCCCCTAAAGGGTTTAGGGTTCAGGGCTGGGTAAACCCTAAATCCTAAACCCTACTTGGAGGGTCAGGGAATTAGTAAATAGGAGAAGTAGGGTTACTATATGGGTTAAAGGGGGTATTAACCTACTTACTAAGTCCCTCTGACCCTGCAAGTAGAACGGGCTCCAACAGTGGAGCCATGCTCAAGTTGACATACATCAACGTTCATTACAAAGCCCTGAACTCCAGCCCTGCTTCGTTTGAAGTCTTGGGGACTTAGTAATCCTGTTAAAACTGAATGGTTTACCTTTTTGGGTCAGGGAACTCAGCGCCAGGGACACTAACTTGGAGCCTTGTAAGCAGCCCTACGGAAGACTGGCGTCTTGAAACAAGGCTTCTACCGTGGTCCACTTCTCGCTGCCAAATATCTCAATCAAGGTTTAGTCGCACGCCCTCAGCTATAATTCCCATAGCCCGCGTATAGCTACACATGAACCTACACATGCAGTCCTACCCTACCCTCTTAACCAACCCTTACCCCGTGGATCATCCTCAGCGCTCAACCCTACTTTGAGGCTTTCTTGACACAGTAAATCTATTTAGCTATGAACGGCTCTCGGACTTACAATAGGAATTCTTGGGGATGGTAAGGAGAGTTACTACGTCAAAACAGCCGACAACTAGTCCCTAAACCCTTAAATACTAACCACTAAATTACTAAACCCTAGCTCATCCCCTTACCCAGTCCAGCTGCCTTTGCATCGGACGCTGAGCGCTTTGAGCTGCGCGGCAAGAGATTGGCAGCAGCCTCCTTTCGGGAATCACCGCATCGTGCGAGCAGCGGTAACAATCGTAGTAATAAAAGTAGCAATCACAACCGCAGTAGGGGAGGGAGTAGGAGGGACTCGTTGTAAAATCCATGGTGAAGTCCAGGCGATCAGTACATGTTAGAACCATCCAGGTTGGAAAGATTTGGTCTAGGGTTTCCGGTCTGGACAGCAGGGTCGCTAGGCTTTGCTTGTAAGATTCCAGTGCTGATTGTAGGTATTGATTGAAGATGCGGACTTCACTGAGGAACCCTCCGCGCGCCCCCACACCCTAACCTCAAATGCGCCCTTCCGGATATGAAGTCTCATACAAGGAATGACCAATCTCGGGGTTTGGCGGGTGTTTAGCCCTAAGCCCTAAGCACTTAGTATCAGAGAAGGTCAAATTAAGCATGGGCAAACCCATAAACCTGAATGTCCCAAGCCGGAAAACCCTAAAACGAAGCCTTTAGTGTTTAGAGTTTTGCCTAAGAAGGAACAAGGGATCCTTGCTGCCCATATCCCGGAAATATAGGGGATCCTCAGAACCGACCCACCAAAGACAAACACCTACCAGCTTAGAAGCTCTTTTGATTTAGTAAGTCCAACTAGTAACTCCACTAACCTTTATCCTTAGCCCCATGAACCCCATCCATTCCTTGGTAGACTTACTAAGTCAAGAAAGCTTCCAAGCATGACCCGACCAGGAGCGCACCGTCTGCGCCACATCTCCGGCCAGGGCATCTGCGTTGCTGGCGGCCTCTGGGTCCACTTTGAACTCCTGCAAGATTCGGGTTGAGGGTGAGGGTGATGGTCAATGTCACTGTCCAAGACATGGCTTCCTCGTTCAGGGTACATGAGGGTAGGGGGGTTTTGGGGTTGCTTTCACGCTCCTGAAGATGCTCAGCTCTCAATACCGTGATATCAGTATCACTTCTCCGATGAAGAAACCTGTCTATATAGCAAGCAATGCAGTAGCAGCTATGCGTCTAGAGCTGCACAAATTATGAGGGATTTGGTGACCCCAGCCCCCCCCCAACCCAAGATTCTGATATTAACATAAAAGGATCCTGATTTGCGCTGCAAGCGCTCTCCCCAATAATCCTCGATAGGGTTTGCTTCCTCATGTTGTTGTGTTGCTGACTAGTTCGGAACGTAGAAATTACACTTTTGCATGGTTTGGAACTTTGGGTCTCTCAGCAAATTAAGGACAGAGGAAGACAATGCAATAACATTATCTATTCAGGGGCTTTGGGGGAATGAAGGAATGAGGAAGAACATGGCACCACGAGCGCTAGTGTTTACCATGGAATGTAGGAAGAACCTGGCTACGAAATAAGATTTCAGCTTTAGGGTGCCCAGTAAATGAAGGAATAGGTTATAAGGATTGTGACCAGGGAGAGACATAGACTACAGCCGGGATCTGCTCCTCCATTCCCTCCAACCACCAGTAAGAAGCAAGACGAAACCCAAGCCCTGCACCTCAAACCCTTAAACCTTCTACTGAACACCTTATTTGTCAAGAAGTCCTCGAGCAGCACGGTGCACATCTCTTTTGCCAAGTGCGGTTTCTTGATCCTTGCAGAAGTTAATGGGAAGGTGCATGGCTTTAGGTTCGGGCTTCAGGCTTTAGATGTTCGGCATGGGGCTATAGTACTTGGGATCAGGGTTGGAATCATATGTAAGACGATTTGGTTAACCCCACCCGAAACAGTCAGGACTCTACAAAAAATCTATTGACCATAACACTGTCCTAATTTGACCGCAATTGTCCGAATTTGGAGGGCTTCGGGCTACCAAAAATATCTTATCAAACACATTAACTTACTCTGCAATAAGCCGTACATGGGGTTCATAGGACTTAGCGACCAATCCTACATATGACTGGAGTAACCTATATGCGGACAGTTCTGGGACCATGAGTACGGTTATAAGCCCTAAGCCCTGTCAGAAGGTCAGCAAGTCCCATAAAGCGCTAGCCATGTAAACCCTGAATATCCTTGTATGCCTCTGTAGAATTCCATACTGAGCCCAGTGACCATACACCTCCACATACCACGAAATGTACTCAACACATAAAGTCTGAATACTCTTATGCCTCAAGAGAGTCAAAGCTGATCGTGATAGGGAGGGCAAGCAACTTTTAGGGAAATATGCGCTGCACACAATATTTCCCATATTATTAATATTAAGGACATGGGTTCCTATTCAGGAATGTAGTATGGACTGGACTACACAAAACTACAAGAGGCGCCCCTATGTCCACCTTGATGGTCCCTTAATAAGGCTAATATAAACAATCACTGATATGACCACAGGGTTTTCTGACCCTTAGGATTGGGTTCAGGGCATTGAAGGCAAAGCTTCACAATCCATAACCCTGAAGCTTAAGCTACCTGGAATTCCGCCTTTCAGCATGCAGCGCAGAAAAATCAAACCCGGCCGACAGTACTTAGGCACCCCTGAAAAGTTCCTACTTGATAGGGCCAAGGTTTTTCCAACCTTCTCATCACGGTCGTGAGAACCACCCATGAATCTCGCTTCCATCATAAGAGGATTTTGGTAACTTCAACTCCCCAAAAAAGAGGACCCAATGACAATTATGCGACTCTTATAGGGCCCTCATCAAAAGGGTTGGCGCTACCAAAATCCCCCTTGAAAGGAGTCAAGTCAAGTTGCTCAGGACGTAAACCCTGAAGATTGACCCAGGACCCTACAGCCTTCAATGGGAGCGGTGCCCATGATACGAAGGAGTTTTCCTTTGTGTGCCGAGTTTGCATGGAATATGGTAGTTTCCCAAAAAGGGGGAACCCCAATATAGACCCCAAAATACTATAATCCTTAATATGGGGACCCCCAAAATGGTACCCCTAATTTTTGGAAACTTTCATATAGCCGTATTCTGGACCCAAAGCCTAGGGTTGCAAAGCTTAAGGCCTTAAGGGTACAAACTTAGAGTCTTCGATAACAATAACGCGAGTGACACCCCCCCCCCCCCCATCCCAGTAATGAAT
This sequence comes from Symbiodinium pilosum, assembly GCA_905231905.1. Classification (NCBI taxonomy): domain Eukaryota; class Dinophyceae; order Suessiales; family Symbiodiniaceae; genus Symbiodinium; species Symbiodinium pilosum. The sequence goes on from CAJNIZ010042734.1 coordinate 28,489, forward strand.
ATTCTGCTACTCTACGACAGTACTTTATTGGGAGTATTCATTTTTGGGGTTATGGTGGGTTTATCAAAAGCGAGAGGGGATTTGCAGTGTGTAACCCAAATATATACCCCCACTATATACACTATAATGCCTATGGTTTCCATTTTCTTTTCCATTATCCCTATATTAACATAACCCCCATATTAGAGCCATAGTCTAAATTCCTAGTATCCCCCTTAATACCCCACATAGTACTCCCCTATATAACCCCTTATATAACCCCCTTTAAGGAGTTTGGACCCTAAACTCTAAACCCTAATCCCTAAACCCTATACAATCCTCTATACTCTAGTAGTCCCCTATATAACCC
>CAJNIZ010042734.1:29269-58666 GCA_905231905.1 Symbiodinium pilosum
CTAAATATTAGGATTCTAGGTAACAGAAATTATAAAATATTTTCAGGAACCTTGTAATTATGGGCTATTCGACCTCAACGGTACCTTAAACCCTCAATGGGGTCCTAATGGGAATCTTAGGGTCTAATAGCCCATGGTGGGATGTCTGATTCACCCTGAACCCTAAATCCTAAACCCTTGACACTCTAAATCCTAAACCGGTCTAGTTTTCTAGGATGTCTTTTAGTCTTTGGTTGCAGCCTTTTGGGTTCAGGGGTTTGGGGCGGCTGAGCTGCGTGAACCAAATGTATGCCATAAAGCCCTGCCGTAATCGGGGCCATCGCCACAGCTTTGCTACCCTAAACCTAAATCCTAAACCCTAAATCCTGAACCCTAAACTCTAAGTCCTAAAAGCCTAATTAAACCCTAAATCCTAGACTCCAAACCCTAAATCCTTGACCCTAGACCCTAAACAGTTAAGTATCGGTACCAGCTCAAGGTTTGGGGACCCTCAGACTCCCTGCTTTCATTCAACACTGAAACCCTCCCACCATAAAGCCTGAACCCGAACTTCAGCCGAAGGTCAAAAGTCTACCCATGGGCTCTTATGTCGTTCCTTAGTGGGTTTGCTATGGTTCTTTCGAAAGGCATTGTACATAGGAGGGTCTGGGTAAGCCCTAGAGGACAAAGTCCACAATCCATCCAGGCCTCAAGCCTCTAACCCGCAACCTCCATTTACACAGAACTTTGGGGTTCAGTACTCCAGAAACACGGTATACTGTAGCAGCTTAATCAGGAGGCCTTTTTTCATAAGGGCATGGTAGCTACTCCAACCCCTACAATAAGCACTCTATATAACTACCACATGACAAAAAGAGGGTCCCCAATTTTAGGGATGGGGTAGCGCGACTCCGTCCCAGGGAGCCCAACATAGCTTAATCAGGGAATATGCCTTCAATCATATTAAGGGTCCTAACACAACTTGTAAGATATATTCCGTAATTATTCTATATTTGGATCGCTGGGCTTGTTATCTATGGGATAGTATGCCAGGCCCTCAACCCTAAACCCGAAGCTAGCCCATAAAATAGGCCACCACCTGCAATTGCGGTCCCCAATCCGGTCTAGGAGGGTATAGGGTGTAGGGTTGTAGGTTTAGGGTAGGCCTGGGCGCCCTACAAATTGTTTGTCAATGGTTATATGGGGGTTATACTCAAAATACAAGATATGTTCAAATGCCCAACAGCGTGAACCCTAAACCCTAACCCGCCCTACATCCCAAAGCCCGAATTCTGAACTGCAAACCCTGGGCCCTAAGCCCTAAACCATCTTAAGCACGAAAACTTGAGCCCCATTATGCCTCTACAGAGCCCTTATAGCCCCCGCGTTATGAACATCTCCTTATTAACCCCTAAAAAACCTGAGCTAAAACCCTCTTGCCCAAGCCCCTACATTAAAGCATTAGATATACAGGGACCCGGGTATCCCCCTTAATAGCCCCTATAGTAGTCCCCTATATAATTCCCTATATAGTCCCCCTGTGAGGAATTTAGACTAGTTGACATATAGGGACTCGAGGACCTTAGATCTCAAGCCGCTAACTACTCTGGCACCTCCAAGGTCCCTCAACGTGCGCACCATGCGTGCCGCGTTTGGGAGCCCAGAGCCCGCTGCCACAGAGAGCGGGGTCCTTCGGAGGGATGTAAGGGTTTAGGGTTTGTTTTAGGGTTCAAGATTTGGGGTTTAGGGTTTAGGCTTTAGGGTTTACTTGGCGCTCAAAATGCCTGAGCTCTCTTTGCCTGCTTCATCCTGAACATAAAGCCCACATGCCAGCTTTTGGGGACTGAATCTGCTTGAAAAGCCCGTGAGTTCGTCATCCGTCTAAACGGATCTTACAACAAAAGACAGGCCAGAGTTCTGAGAAGTTACTGTACATACTACACTGGGTTGCTGCTAAGACACTTAATTTAAGTTATTAATGGGTACATAGTAAGTAATAAGGTTTCCTTATGATGGTAACTTGTTTTAAGTTCCTTAACTGCAGCCCAGTACAAACTCGCATGTATCTGGCAGGTTCTCATCGGTCAAATCATCAATTCAACGATTTCAGGGCCATTAGACACAAAGACACCCGCGGAGATGAGGTCGTTGTGAATTGCATGAGGTTGCCGCAGGAACCCATGTATAGTCCCTTGCAGGGCCTTCTCAGAAAACAATGATGCAAAACTTCGATAGTTAGTCCTGGAGAAGGGTTCGCCCATCACCCCTACGCATCGCTGGGGTTTGCTAGAGTATGCGGGAATACACTTTTACCAGACTTCCAGCCCTCATCCTCAACCACAAGCTCAAGACTATACATCTTTGCATCTATCTATCTGTCTGTGACTGTATATCTATGTGTATATATCCACACACACACACACATATATATATATGTGTATATATGTATATCCAGATTACCCCATGAAAGGGACCTCAGGGTACTTAGCTTGTGGGGAAACCACACGAAGACGGCTCATACACGCCAACCAGGCCTTCCGTTGGCATCCTTCCAGCGAATATGACACCTGAACTGGCTTGTCGGATGGAACTGAAATCGAATCATTAAGGAAGCCCTATTATATACGACATAACCATAATTTGGTAACTTAGCTTAAGTTCGTTAACAGCAACCCCGTGCGAAGCTTCAGGATTTATGGAATCCGGGGTGGGGGGTGAAATATCTGGGGTTTGTAGATGCTTTGCGGCTGAATCAAAATCATGGGTCCCTGTTTAGGGGGAAGCTCCAAACCATTAACTACGTGGCTACCAGATCCCTGAGATTCCCAAGTTGCAACTTGGGAATTTCGCCATATGAGCCATAGTGTAAACTCCGGGCCCCTGCGTTTTCCCTTATATAACCCTCTTGAGGAGTTTAGAGTATGACTCCTATGTAGGGCTTAGAAAATCAGCGCCAGCCACCAACCCTGAACCCTACGCCCAACAAATATTGCAATCCCGCCTGTGCTTCACGAGAAGTTCGGCCACGGTGGGTTCACAGGTTTTGAACAGCGCGTTCTGCCTTGGACACATGCTCATATCCAAGCACAGTATGGACCCCAACATGCTTAGCGGTTCAATCAGTTATGCCCAGACCATGAACCCTAAACCCTAAACCCCTCACCCTAAACCCTTAACCCTAAGCCCTTAACCCTTAACCCTAAACCCCTAGATTTTAGGATGACCCTGTTCATATTCAGACTTCAGGTTAGGGCAGGTTCAGGCTACAAACATGGAATCTCAGTTGGAGACTCATTTATTCGCGCCAGTCTCTATAATGATTACCTGGACTGAGACCCTCAGATTTCCTTGGCATAATAATGCAGACCGGAAAACACGAGCATGGATCCTGTTGCCTCTTGTTCAATCGGAATTAGCTCCAAACTTCTCCACCAGACACTTAACGCTTTGCAAGTGAAGTCCCGGCTCCAAATTCCTGCACGGAACTCAGATGCCGCTACATGAAGGTGTTTCAGCAGTTCGTATCTAGTCGCCTAATTGTCTAGCTCAGCGTCCTACGATGTACCTCGAAAACAATTGAACCCACATGGGGGACCCAATGGACAGGGACCTTAAAAGAAATAGGGTTTAGTGTTAGTGTTTAGGCCTGTCTGGTTCACTAATCCACATCTGGCAAGCCCAGCAGCTTTCTGTTGTCTCGGGCCAGGGGATTGGCACGCAGCCTGCCAACACGACGATCAACGCTTACACCCCCCCCCCCCCCCCCCCNNCCCAACAGCAGTATAGGGTACCATATGGGGGGGCTCTACTTTCTAGATCAGCTCAGAGATCAGGGAAGTCCATCAGAAACCCTAGACAGCCTCTGGCGGGGCTAAAAAATAGGGTAGGGTTCCAGTGATTGCCATGCCGCCGACAAAGATGTGAAATAAGAAATGCTTGCACCATCCAACGGCTCTAAACTTTGAAGCTTACTAATTCTGTAGTTCCCGGTTTCTGAGCCAAATGCGAAGGTATGCCCGAAGCGCCAGGCCTGAAGCCCCAAGCCTCCAACCTCAGTCCCCAAATTTAAGCGGAAAGCCCACGAAAAGATGGCACAAAACTATCAATCTTAAGCCCTTTCATCCTAAAAAACCTTAACCTGAAACGCTAGACCATACAAACCCAATAAGCCCTAAACTCTGTATATGAAGAGCCCTATGAACCCTGAAGCCTGACTCGGAGAGCCTCAGGAGTCGAACGACGTCGCCATGGCCATCGTTTCTGCGAGCCGCCAGGTGCAGGGCCTCATGGGCTTGGTAGAGCTTTTGGGGTTTAGGGTGTAGGGTTTAGGGGTTTAGGGCTTAGGGGCTACCCCCAATTTAGGGTTTAGGGTTTAGGGTTTAGGGTTTAGGGGTTTAGGGGTTTAGGGCTTAGGGGTTGAGGGGTTTGGGGGTTAAGTCTGCCTAGGCGTCCTAAGTATCTTCTGAAGAGCTCAAATACCGTTTACAGGCGTTTGGGTTAGGGCTTCAGGGGTGAGTGGTGGTGCTATAGTATAATATACTAGTATAGTCCAGTACCAGTATAGCATAGTATAGTAGAGTATTGTACCTCAACGGGCAGAACGGGAGTTACATATGATCACCAATAAGTATGCCTAATCCCTGCTGGTAGGGTAGGATCTGGGGTTTAGGGCTTGTATGGTTTGAGAGTTATGCCTCAGTTTTGGGTTACATGCTTTACACTGCTCGGGATTTGGGATAGGATGTGGGAGTTTGTACGTAGCTTATGTGATGTGGGATCGCGAGATTCAAGTTTGGTGCAGGATTTGGGGGAATGTACTTGCAGATCAAGTCTATTCAAAACCTAGGCTGAACTGTAACTCCGCTCAGAAAGCCCGCTTAGGATTGCAATCACCTCCTCCTAAGTTGCAACAAGGTAGTTTCAGTCGTATGGGCATCTGCTAGTCTGGGGGGGGGGGGGGGGAATGCCCACTTTGCGAGGAACTCTCCACCCTGTAGAAGAATGGCATCTTGCACGACAGGCGTCCCTACCTGCGGGGTTATGAAGGGGGATACTAGGCGTTTAGATTACGGCTCATACAATCACCGGTGAAAGAACAAGATGTTCATAGGTCATCGGCGACTTGAGACCAAGAGCTTTGGGGTTTAGGGCTGTGGCTCTAGTTTTCTAGAATTGTGCGAGGGAATTCGCCCAAAGTCAGAAGATACAAAACACAAGACAAAGCTTAAAACTAACTCAAAACCTTGAAATGCTAGATCGCAAAGCGGTAAACCCCAGAATACATACTGCAAATTCAGAATCCCCAACTTGAAAGCTCCCAACCCTTCAAACCCCCAAACCCCAGAGCCAGTGCAGGTTTGGGGGGCCCCGACAAAAACTATTTTTCGTGGATTTACATGGATTCTAAGGGGATTCAGGGAAATGGAGCTAAAAAACACCATTGAACCTACCTCTGCCAACTTTGCCTGGGGGAAGTTTGTCTTTTTACTTTTTGCCGACAAGCTGCCGTCCTCCCGAAGGAGTCGGTGCAGTTCACCTCTGAGCTATTGCTGTTACTGCTTCTTCTACTGACTTATACTGGTTCAGGGTTTAAGGCCTAGATTTTGGGGTCAAGGGCTTAAGGCTTAGGGTTGGGATGTTGCTTTTTTGGGTTTGGGCAGCTCTCAGCTTAGGGAACTTCAACTAAATTTCTAACGCTTGATGGTCCTCCATATGTACAGGGCGAAAATTCCAAACCAGCGATTTTGTACAAGGGGCATATCGAGGCCATGAAAAAGCCATGGCGGTCTACATGCTAAAGAGTATAAGAGGGCTGATGTAAGGTTTTTGCAGCTGGCTGATTTGAATTGTCTTAGGCTCTGGCTGGATTTAGAAATCCTGACCTAGCACATGGTGCAAAGCCTCCCCACCCAACTCCTGAATCATAGCAGTAGTAACTTAGTGCAAGTTTTTGAAGACCCTAGATATCTCCTAAGTGATCTCAGTTTCATCTTACATTCCCTTGCACATTGGGTTCTCCATGCTCATTATACCCTGCATATTCCTGTGCAATGTAATCCTGGACCCTGAGCCCTAAACCCTAGCCCCAGACCAATTTAAGTTCCTTAGGATGCAACGCGGTAAACCCCCCTTTTTCGGCATGTCGCCTCACAGCCACGTGCGGCAAGTTGCTCCTTGCATCAGAGGGCTCTAGGGATGGATGTCTGCAGAGTTTAGGGGTTTCAGGGTTGGGCCTCAGGCTTAGGAGTTCAGGGTTCAGGGGTTTTGGGTTCAGAGATTTAAGCGTTCAGGCTTTTCAGGTTGAGGGGTTTAGGCTTAAGGGTGCAGGGGTTTAGTCAGGGGTCTAGGGTTTGGGGTGTAATGGTATCCCTGCATCCTGTAGGCGCGAAACCCACCCTGTAACCCTCGGGGCCCTCTGTATATCAGGCTTAGCACTTGGTACCCACAGACCCCAATATAGTTTAATCAAGAAATATACTTCAAGTTAGACTAGGACCCTTAATAGTATAATTTGAAATATATTTCTGAGTTAAAGGCTATTCGGCTCCCTGGGTATCCCTAAATCCTAAGCCCCAAGCCTAAATTCCAAATCCCTGAGCACCCTCTGCATTGAACTCCTTGTACAACAATTTTAGCGGGTGCCTCTAATAGGCCTCACACTGGCATTGGTCGTCCCTTCGCAGGTCTTTGAAGAACTCCCAAATCTCTCCATCAGAAAGTAAACCCCTCTCCATAATAACAAAATTCCCCACAACTAGAAAATACATCTCTATATATATATATATGTGTACATATTATATACGTGTGAATGAATAAATAAATAAATATATATGGCTATAGATATGTGTGTATACATATACGTATATGTGCATAAAAGTAGTATGGTGGCCTGACGGGCCCTACGGGGCCCAATCCCCAAAAAGCCTGGCACATGATACTGTCACATGTAGAAGCCTGGAAAATTAGTAAGCTATCCGATGGCAAGCCTTCTGCGATTAAAACATTGTCTACCCCCAATCCCACAACCCCCTCAATTCTTCAGGTAGCTATGTCACCCTAAAGGCCCCTGGGAACCAAAGACCATTCGGAGCATGGTATGTGGGACGAAAAGCTTTAATATTTGAGTCCTTGGACACCTAGGGTTTAATGAGGAGGTGTCGGGTAACAGCTTGAAGGGTCCGAGAGTCGGCATTGTCCGCTGATACCAGGCCATACTGAACCTTGCACAAATAGCTTAGGCATTTTGGTGGAGGGTTTTGCTTGGTTGCTGTTGAGGAACTTAATACAAGATACTGCAAGAAGGAAACCCTGTTAATTACTATTGGCTCATACTGCGGTAGCTTAATTTAAACTCCTTAACAGCAGCCCAGTTTGGGTTTAGGTCTGGGTTTCTCTACCATAGAAGTTCCGATAGCATGAGGTTCCCAAGCGCCTAAAAGATCAGCCACAAAGCCACAACACAAAACACCCAAAACCAAAGGCTCACCTCTTGGAACGCTCAATGCTAGGGTCTCGGGTTTGGGGGGTTTGTGTTCCAAAAGTTCTTACAACTGGAGAAACTGTGTCAGGAAAAGTGTGCACAGCGAGCACGTGCTGAAGAGTGCCAACATCGAAGCTCCGAAGGCCTTGTGCTTGAAGACTAGGAACCTTGAACAAGCTGGCTCACAGCATGTACCTATTGCACCTACTACCTAGGACCCATAGTATCTACACATAAAAACCCATTCGAGCTACTGTCTAAACTCCTAGTATTCCCCTTACTAGCCCCTATACTAATCTCTTAATGAAATCTTATATATATATATATAACCCTTCTTTCAAGAGTCCAGACTGTAGCTCATTTGGGCACAAAGTATGTACCATCTGTATACCTGGAGCTTTGTGGGCATGACAAGAATCTTAGTGGACTCACGCTCCGGGCAACCAAATGACTGCTCGCATGCGCAGGAACCCCGAACCCACATCCTGAACCCTACATCCTAACTCCTCAAACCTAAACCCCCAACCCCAAGCTCTAAACCCTAAACCCTACATCCTAAACCACCAACCTTCAACCCTAAACTCTGAATTCCTGAACGCCCTCTGGAAGCCTACGCCTAAATTCTGACCCCCAAATCTTAAAACCAACAGCCTCTACCCAGAAGACTCCGAGCAACCAAAAGTTTGGTGACATCCCAGGGAGCCATGGCGCGCGTTCACAGGACCGGCACGAGTAATGCTTAGAGGCCTAGTGTTCCAATCTATTTTAGAAAAAGCTTCGAGGATTAGGTAGAGTCTCTCTAGGAATGCGTATGGTTTGGGGTCTCAGGATTAGGGTGTCTGGAAAACTTGGAGATTACCCTAAACTCCCAGTCCTGAACCCTAAACCCTAAATGATCAAAGTTTAGGGCTTGTGCTTGCTAGTTCAAAGCCGTAGGCTTCAGAGGCTTCACAGTCCAGAACATGAACAAGCCAAGGTTGCCCCAAGAATCAGCTAATCCCTTGACCCAAAAGGTCACACATTCCTAGAAAACCTCTATACAGTTCCTGGTCTAATCGCCATCTTCTTTGCTGAGCTGAACTGAAGACGATGCCCCCCTCCCTCCCTCTCCCTCTCTCTCTCTCTCTCTCTCTACATATTCATACATATACATGTACATATGTAGATGACATCCTCGCCCTACCAAAACAAGCTCCTGGCTAAACCATGGCTCCCCAGATTTCGCAGCTCAACCTACTATCCAGCACCATCCCGATTACCCATCCCAGCCCCTAAGGCGGCATTTGAGCTTGCATGGAAGGGTATTGGATTCAGCAACTGCGCTGCCTGTTTGACTAGGGCCACTATACAACGCAAGTGGGGCTAGATGTAGGATCGTTATCCCAGGTATAAGTAGTTACAGTCGCAGGAAACTGCGAGCAGGGGCATAGTATGATCTCATGGCCTCTACCCGCCAATCCTGACGTCTGGAGCACAAACACCAGACCGCAAGAATAAAAAAACAAACGAGCGATTCCCTGCCCACCATTACCCCTTAGGCAGACAAGGATGAGAAGAGATCTATATCTCCTTGGCGTTGCTGCTCGCATCGTCGTCGAGAATCTCGAGATTCGATGCGGGGCTTGGGGACATGGAAAAATCATGTTTTGTGCGGTGACAGTCCTTAGCTTCAACACTGTCCCCGAGGCCTCGTCGGACATGTCTTGGGCTGTGATGACCTGCGCAGCGGCAAAAACGAAGAAAAGGTCACTTCCTGCTCTCCCAAAATCACCAACAAAGTGTTCGAGGGTTCTGTACTGCAAAGCAGCAATCTCTGGGAGCCAACAAGGCATCCTGCCTGTAAGAAATCCCCAGAAGTCTTCTGGGTTGCTGTTAAGGAATCTAAATTTAGATGCCACAGTATGGGTACATTGCAATTTTTTCATTACGGTAACCTAAGTTCCAAATTCCCGATATAACCCTATCATAGTACCTTAATTTAAGTTCGTTAACAGCAACCAAATCTTTCAACTTCAGCGATGCTTCCACCAAAACCTATTCTACTTATCAGGCCATAGATCAGTCAACAGGTTCAGTCTTTCGAGGGGGCAGGAGAACCCCTAGCCTCTTAGTGTGTTACGATTCATGATTCCACTTTGTATTCCGCATGGCAGTTTGTGGAAGTCATCTGCAACAACGACTCTAGGTCTGATGTGCAGCTGGCTTCTATTTAGGAGTTTCTCAAGTACTCTAGGAATTCCTTGGAAACATAGTAATTACATGAGGATTAGAGGGATGCCTCTTCAGGCATGTGCAGGGATGATTTGAGAACTGCACTTTCATCGTTAAGCCCACTAAGATTATGTTCTTCGTACAGAATGCAGTAACCGAAAGCAAGACATACTCCTACTCTATAGCACGGATGGAGCCTAGCATCCTTCCGAATTCTAGAAAAAGCTACCCATTTGGAGAAACTCCCACATCTTGCATTTGGAGAAACTCCCACATCTTGATTGCTCGGCCTAGCGGCTTAATCCTGAAGGTGAACAGGTGCTGGGTGAAGTCGGCTTAGGGTGCAAAGCCAAACCCTGACAATGGTTCCTCGTGGGGATACTAGGGAGACTATAGCCTCATATTCCTGTTCGGGCTTTTGGATGATAAATTATCAGACAAGGCCGTCAACCCCAGTCCCGCTGCACCCAACATTTACGGCCACGAGGCACTAACACCTGCGCTGCCCCTAATCCCTAAACCCTAAAGCTTAGTCCCTAAACCCAAAACCCTAGTCCCTAAACCCTAAATCCAAAGTACAGAGCCTGAACTTGAGGCTCAAAAGCTAAAGACCTATATACACTGCGCGGAAGCGGGCGAGCGAGCGAGGATCCTTCTTTGAGACTTTCCCTAGGGGTACAAGTATGCAAAGAATATCTACATTGGGCCCTGAAGCCTGTAAATCTGTATGTACTTGGGAGCTGAAATCTGTAAATTCATTTACTTGGACCCTGACCTCTGCAATTTTTTGTTTCCATGGGGCTATCTGGGTCCTTAGACTAAGGTATATAAATCAGATCAGACCAGCAAGTGAGCGCCCTGGTCCCTTGACAGTCAACTGAAACCTACATCCTAGAGCGTAAGCCCTAAGGACTACAGACTCAAACCCTGAGCTTTTAATTCCTAAGCCCTACAAATCCAATGGACCTTTTAAAGCCCTAATTCCTGACCCCCAGAAGCACCTATAGTCCCCCCTAAGTAGATAGAATATGGGGTATATGGAGATCTTCTTATAATATGCCCAAAAGCCATATTCTATCTACACTATAAACCCTGCGCCTGCTGACCTGTCCGGTAGGCTCTTAGAGGTGCTACGCTCTGCATGGGGCTGACGCGACGGACCTGACCAGAGCAGCTGCACGAGGGCAACTTCCAACGTGTGGAGCTTACATGAGCTACAGTCTAAACTCCTCAAAGGGGGTTATATAGGGATTCTATAGGGGACTACTATAGGGGGTATTAAGGGGATACGAGGAGTATAGACTATGGCTTACATGAGCTATAGTCTTTAAACTCCTAGCATGCCCCTTAATAAGCCCTATCCGTGGCGCGCTCTAAGCGATTCTAAAGAGGCTTCGAAGACCCAGGTGGGTATAGGGGGGTTGTAGATTGATTTTACTGGGAGGATAATCAAAGAGCTTAGCAGTTCAATCATTTAGAGCACCAAACCCCAAACCGCTGCCTAGGGGTTGGGTTTTGAGAGTCCACGGATAGACTTCGGAAGTCGAGGTATGCGGGGCGGAAGTTCTTGTGAGCGCGTGGTAGGTTGACAAGGGACTCAGGATTGTGCAGAAGCAGCATAGGTGGAACATAGAATTGGGACACATCCTTAGGGCTCCTGGGGGATATTTCAGGTCTCTACATGAAGGGTTCGAGCTTTTAGAACCTGAAGTACCTTGATGACAGGCTCTAAGGAAAAACAAATACTGAAGTCCTAAAGCACAGCCCCGTGTCCAGAAATCCGCGACGTTGAATGCAAATCAAGTTTTCAGTCCTTGTATTCTGAAGCCTAGGAACCTCACCCGGCCTCTACAGACCAGCGCACATCCATCAGCTGCTCATCCTTCACTGCAGATGCTGCTAACTGCTACCATAGAATGAAGGTTTAGGGGCTTTCGGGTCTTTAGTTGAAGATTCGGAAATTTAGCATTTTTGGCTTCTCAGGGTTCTGGATTCAGGGTTCAGGATTCAGGGTTTAGGAGTTAGGATGTTGCTTCCGTTTCAGGTGCCAGCCAGTCAACTGAGGAGATCTCGGCTATCCACCAACACTTTGTGAGCGCTTAGAACATAAAAGTTCAGAATTGCACTCCTGAAGAAGTGCAGTCCATGACGGATCAGACATGGCAACAACCAACGATGGTATTGACGAGAGTGAAGCTGACAGTACTTGTATTGAAAGATGATAGTAATATAGTAGTAACACGATTGGTATACTGTTGACTCGTTTTCGTCGCCGTTGTACTTGGGCATGTGGACCCTTCGCATCTGTGATAACGCAATTTCACGTGCCGTGTGCGATTTTGCCTTCTGAGAGAAGTGAAGGAGTGAACATCAGCAGCAAAACCTACATGGGGGGTTCCCAAAATTGGGGGTACCATTTTGGGGGTCCCTATAATACGGACTATAGTATTTTGGGTCTATATAGGGGTCCCCTTATTTTGGGAACTACCACATTAGCTCCCTACAGAACCCTGGACCCTCAACCCTTAGATGCAATTCCCGCCATAGTGCACGCGTCTACTTGCCACTCACCAGTGCAATTCCCTGAACACGTAGACCCGAGGACCCCGGCCCCAGACCCCAAAGCCTAAAATTCAAAACTGCATCCTTATACCAAAAGCTGGCTCTCACTGCGTTTCAGAAGTTAGGGGTCTCTCTGCTTGGGGCTCCAAAGAGCAAGGATAAGGGTGACCCTTCTTTTAGGAAACTCTCATGAAGGTCCTGCCAGGCTTCTTTCGCTTCGGCAGGTATCTCCAGACCCTGCCGAGTGAGCTAGAAGGAGTTTTCTGTAGATAAGGTGAGAAGAAGGAGGTGCGTTGCAACTACAAAGCAAAGATAATATTTAAAACACTCTGTTCATGCCATAAGTACGTATTGGAACCTTCCTGGTTGTCTTTGAACTGAGGAATCCCGTTTGCTACATGCCCAAAATGATGTTGATACTGGCACATGAAGTCGCGCCGTCGGAGAGACAACTGGTACTCAAATAACGCATGCTGTTGACACGTTGAGTACAAGTGACTGCAGCCGTAAAAAAAGAGGCCTATCCCGAAAGTCCCATTGCCACACAGTTTGGGGCAAAAGGTTTAGGACCAATATGGGTCTTCAACCAAGTCTCCTTCCCCCAACACCAGCGGGAACACCACAAGAAACAGATTCCCCCCAAATCACTGCCCGCCGGGAGGGCTGAGCTTCTTTCTTTCTTTCTTTCTTTCTAGTTTGGCGTTAAAGAACTTAAAGTCACACTATCCTAATGAGAAACCCTATACTTCACGTAACATCCATACATATTCGTGGCGAACTCGAGCGCCTCAACCCAATCTCTAAGCACAAGATGATGGAGTCGCAAACACCTAAACCTCGCCGGAAACTTGCGGGAGAAGCTGCTAGGGCTTGCCATTTCACACGAGTACCCTCTCTCCAAGCAACAGTGGAGCCCCATCAAAGTCTCTTGAAGGCAGAGCTTAATTTCAGGTTCCCTGCTTGCTTAGGGGAGGGAACTACAGATGCACAGCATTAAGATGACCAACATGCCATGGTTGGGCCGACAAAACCCCAACCAAGAAACGTCGCAAGCTGGTCCTATGGCTTCGCCTCAGCGTATCAGACAGCTGGAGCACATCTCGTACCACATAGATCCCCAACGCACTGCAAGTCCTAATCCTAGGGTATGGAATATGTAAGGTACTGCAAGATTGGTTTTTTTCATCATAGCTGCCTGTCAAGTTAATGAGTGAGAGCGGACTCGGGCCTCTCCAGCCCCCAAACCCAAAACAAGGACCTTCTGACTATCATTTGACCCTATAGGATACTTATAGTAGGGTTTGGGTCACCCAAATACTCTCCTCACTACTCTTGCTATTCTCCCTGTATACACACCCCTCCCCCCCACCAATTCCAACAAATTTACACTTTCACTTTCCATCATTTTCTAGATCCTAAACCCACTAATCCCTTCCTCATATTAATAAAACCCACCCTAATATTAAATAATAAATCAGGGACCCTAAAAATTCCTCATGAGCATTTTAAAAGGGGCTGTACCACTTTTAAAAGGAGCCAGACCACGATGAATTAGGGAAGGTTTTGAGGTCATTAGGGGGGCATGGTAGCAAATCCAAAGGAATTAGGGATCCCCTTGACAGGTTTTGGTTGATTGTCATATGGTTTTATAGAGGATCTTATATGTAAGAACTGAATGCGTGTTTACTGATTTTATCACAATTTCAGCCGTATTTAATTGAATCTCAATTGAATTTCATTTGATTTCAATTGGTTGTAAATAGATTTTAATCGATTTCTTTGGACTTTAAAAGGAATCTTAATTACATTTCACTGGGTTTTAACCAGATTTGAATTCGATTTCAATTGACTTTAAAAGAGTTTCGATTAAACTTCAAATGATTTTAAAGTTCTCTTAATTCGATTTCAATTGATGTTAAAAGGAATTTCAATTAAATTTCAATGTATTGCAACGGGATTTTAATTCGCTTTCAGTTGACTTTGAAAGGAATGTTAATAAAATTTCAATTGGTCTTCTTTTTTTCTTTTTTTCTTTTTTAACGGGATTTTGATTAAATTTCAATTGATTCTAACGGGATTGTAATTCGATCTAGTTGTTTTGAGAATTCAACAGTATTTTAATTGAGTTTCAATTGAATTTGGCCGGATTGTAATTCGATTTCAATTGATTTTAGAGAGAATTATAATTAAGTTTCAATTGATGCCAACGGGATTTTAATTCGTTTTCAACTGATGTAATTAATAAATTTGCTGATTACTCTGTAATTGATTAAGCAATCAAATAAGAATGATTAGTGCATACTGATCAATTAATTCGATTATTTCATTTAACTAATTATTACTTAATTTTAAATTACCTTTACCTTTTTTTTCAAAGGAATTTAAAGGCAGCCCTACCTAAGTCTTTCAATAAGTATCCACCCTAGTAAGAATAAATTTCTGAGCCCCCGGATTATTTATTATTGGGGGGGGACATTGTCCATTATTAGGGGGAAGCGATTATCAATTTTTGTGGTTGACAGCTCCACGGCAACGAGCTCCACTGATGTTGGTGATTTTCCTTGCTACCATGTACGCTTTATGACCCGCTGTATGTACATACGCGGCACTTGAAGACCCATATAAAAATGAGCAAAACAAAAGCTGCCAGCTACATTTCACCAGGCCGTCCCAAGAAACCCTGTGGAAACATTGGTAAGCTTCCGACATCTGGACCCAAAGGCTTGCTTCGATATGTACCTTGCGTACGTCATGTTTCTCAAAGCAAAGGGGATCTAAGTTTTCGTTGCGGGAATACTTCACAACGTAATACTGGCGGAATTGGCTGGGGTGGAAAGGGGGACCCGATCATACCAGCACCGCAAAGGTCGGAATTGAATCTCAAGTGTGCAACACTCAGAGTGGCACGTCTCATTGAATGCTCCATGATGCCAGTTGATGTGTGTTTATATATACACATACATACATGTACAAGCTAGACGCAAAGACCTGGCTGCAGCGCACAACAAACATTGCCCGTCTATGCTTAGGAAAACGTGTCTCAACTTGTTATAACATATGTTGAAAGCGAGGCAAAGGGACATGAAGCCCATGGTGAATGAAGCTGAGCGGCTTTCTGGCCACAATGCCTGTTGGTTTTTGATCTCCTCGCACACCTGCGATGACGGTCACATGGCATGTGCTGCACGGCTGACATCCGGGAGTTGCAAGCAAGAAGGCACAACCATAATTTTATTGCCCTGGGACATGAAACCGGTGTCCTGCTGCCATCTATGTTCTCGGAAGCTGCCCATTGGCCATGGCATCAAAAGGGGGCTGCCTTTTTTGGGGTCCCCATATTTCACGAAACGAACGACGCACATAGGTTGCATGGGGCACATGCATCTCGTGCCGAACTGTGCTGGAACTCTTGGCGCCATGCCTGTCCTGTCGTGTCGCGTATACAAAAGTCGGTGTGCTTCAGGTCTGACATCAAACCCATTGTTGACACACTTTGAGCAACATGTTCGCACGCAAAGCCACGCAAGACTGGCAAGCCTCTTGTCTCTTATCTTACCACGCCAACATGTGCTTGACGTCATTTGTGAACATACATTTCTGACCGCGGAAAGCTCGCCGGCAAAGTTGCGACGCGTATTCGCTTCCCACGAAACTTGTTCGAATATGCAAACCCTGAACCAATGTCGCCCGGATTGGGGTTGGGGTCAGGGCTCATGGCGGCACAGGTGCTTTGTTTAATTCGAGTCAAATGGTTTGGGGTTGCCAGGCCGCTGGTTGCAGTTTAACATGTAGCGCCACTGCTTCAAGCTTCAAAATTCCAGTTCAAGTTGCCCGTGCTGAACGCGAAAGCTTGGCCCTGAAACACGATTAAAACTTTGCACCTTGCGGTTAAAAACACTGTCTCGCTTCTCGTCGATTGGAGGCTCAATCTGCCGTAAAGCCTGTTTGGTCATGTCTGGTTCTACACACCTCCAAACAGCGGCGTGCAAGTCGACTACCTGTTCCAAATCAACTGCAGCAGCCGAACGCCGCTTGGGAGAATGCGCTTGCCCCCGGCCCCAGCTGCCAGGGATGCGCGTGGGGAAGAACACGCTGACGTTCTGCGCGGCTGCCAGCGCCAGGCCGCCCATGCTCATGAGGAACGCACTGAAAATGCACCTTGCTGACGGCTTGTGCGCTGCTGCTGTCACAAGCTGGGCCGCACGTGGCACGCATCCTACCTGTCCTCCCGGCCCGTGATGATGTTGCAATCACGAGCCCGTTTGTTTTTTCCCCCGCACCTTTTTGCGTCATCATCTCCGTCGCTGTGCAGCGCGCGCTGCCTACAACGCTCCTCGGGCTGCCAGTTGCGTCCGAGGATTGTGCTGCTGAGGCCCTCCAAACCCGCCTGAGCCGAGATGCTTGCCTGGGTGGCCTTGAGCACGCCGTCCCACGACCACCGGTGAGCGCCTGTGTCCTGCTCTCCAGCAAAGCCTTCGGACCGGTCTTAATTAGCAGATGCAAAGGGTGGTGACAAACAAGGAACTACAAATAATACGGCAAACAATACAAACAATACAAGTCATACAAATCACACCCGACATAGGTCATACAAGTCATGAATATAATTCTTGCAGATCATACAAGGAAATCAGGGAACAAAAGTAGCACGAACAAAACACGTTGTAGGGGTGGTACAGGTACCACAAATCATACAAATAGCACAAACGGTAGTACGATTAATTTGTACAAAATACCGGTGGGACGGACCATAATGCTGGATGCAACATCTTCTCGCGCGAAGCGAGGGCAAGATCGCCAAGTGCGGCGGCCGCGGAACAGGCGGCGCAAGCGCTCCACGAGCAGGGTTGTTGTGTGCCAACGTTGTGAGTTGCTGCGAGGAGGGGCGCCCCCCACTCGAAGGACCAGGCGCGGAGGACATCAGCCAACTGGGGTGCCTCAAGCTGGCCACAGTCACTGTGGACAAGCGGGTGCTCGAGATGCAGTTTGCTGATTTGGATGTTGCATCGCAGGCGCTGCTGCTGTCCCAAAGTGGCGAAGGAGCCAGCTGTGGGTTTCGGATTGTCTTTTTACGGAAGCTCCGACTGCCGCTGCCCCTCGCCCCACGGCGCTGTTGCTGCGTTCGAGCACCGCTCTGCATGCGCACGGGTAAGCCCGGGTAGGCGTCCTTGCACAGGGCGGGGCCGCTAGAGGGGGCAGCGGTACGCATGTGCTGCGAAACAGGGGCGCGGGTGGCAACTCACGTCGGGCTGCGCGATATGAACCTGGATGCTCCCGTGACTGATGGGTGGCGCATCCAAATCGTTGGCAATGGCCACGGCGCGCATGCGCACGGGTAGGCCCGGGTAGGCGTCCTTGCACACAGGGCGGGGCCGCTAGAGGGGGCAGCGGTACGCATGTGCTGCGAAGCAGGGGCGCGGGTGGCAACTCACGTCGGGCTGCGCGATATGAACCTGGATGCTCCCGTGACGGAGGGGTGGCGGATCCAAATCGTCGGCAATGGCCACGGCGCGCAAGCACCGCACGCACCCCGAACTCTTGAGTCCAGGGCGGGTGAGATGCCGGTTGGTTGTGCTCGGCATGGAGATCAGCGGGCGAATCAGTCACGGCGCCGCCGCGTTACTGATTCGGCTGGCTCGGGTGAAGGCCAAGCAGCGGGCACAATGGGCAACGTTCCAAAATCAAGGAAATTTAGGGACCCTCAAAAATGATAAGCTTATACGGATTTGAAGGTTCAGTTTTTGTTTTTTTTGTTTTCCGCACCGTTTTCCTCGTCATGAATCCCGTCCTGGTCCCCACTCCCCTTACCGGCAATGCGCGCTTGAGCGGGCGGCCCCATTGCGCGCACCATTCTTGCCTAGCGCTATCTAGCGCAGTGGCAGCGGACTTGGCAGCGTGGCATCAGCCAGGTCCAAAACGCCTGCCAAAGGGATGGAGTCGGCGTCTGCCGGGTTTAAAATTTAGGGTTTGCTAGCGCAGCGGGCGTTGTTCAAAAAAAACTATCGGTATTTGCCACTGAAAAATCACCAAGTGGGCGCTGTACAAAAAGTGGACGGCGGGCGCTCGCGGCCCTGCCGGCATGGCAGCAGCGCAGCGCCGCGTGAGGAGGCGGAGGAATGTCGTTGTCTCAACGCCAAACTTGCCACCAACCCCGAAGCCGACGACAACAAGTCGGCATCTGCGGGCCCGAGTGAGTTGCATGGGTAGGTGTGACGCCGTTTGCGCTTGGCAACGCTAGAGACGGCACGCGCCGGCTCTTTGCCGACGCTTTGTCGGTCATGTGAGGAAACACAAAGCCAAACACAGTGATGACCGATAGACTTTGGATTTTGCTGCGCTGTAAAAAATTTTCCGTGCGAGTTGGGCAAAAAAAAGGTTCGGGGGCAATGATCAGGGGACCCCTTCTCTTTCTTTTCACCCGACCTTTTTGCACTCGTTTCGCGCGCTCCCACTGCACGGGCCAGGCCACGACCAAGTCCACCCTTTCCCTCTCCACAACGCGGCACGTGTTCCTGCAGTGGTATAGCTGCCAGCGGCGCGCGCGCGAAACATGCCAGGAAACACGACGCAACCAATTTCGCTGGCATTTGGGCCTTGTTTGCATTTTCCTGGCAAAGCTGCGATGCAAGAACGCCCGGTGTTTTACATACATGCGGCTACACCGCATCTTTATGGCCATCATCGAAAGGGACTGCTACCTCGCGTCAAACCGACTTTTGTGGGGAAAACTGGGGCCAGTTACAACTCGCATGGGGTTGCAGAATGCCCTCCCCCTAGCCCTGTGCAGCATAATCGATTTCCCTCCCTCCTCATCATTCCGTGTCCAATTTTTCACACACCCACAGAAATGTCATTATGCTTGCGCTGCGGGCCGACCAGCAGCACGTCCTGCAACAACTGTCTGTCAAAGATCAAAATGAATGAGTGCCGCGATTGCCGGATGCCACCTTGGGCTGAGCTCCTCGCAGACGCATGCTGGGAGGAGCGGCCTGCTTCCAGCCGCATGCTGCCGTCACACGAGTGAGCGCTCATGCGGGCTGCACAGGCACCAACTCCCTTGCATGATCGCAAAGGCCCATGGTAGGGGAAAAACATGTTTTTTTTTTCCCCCTAGCCCTCGCTTTTTCCCAGAGGTCCCAGTGCTGAGGCAAAATGCCGGGGAGCACCTCGCTTTTTTCCTAGGGCCATAGGTCTGTTACCCCGGTGCTGGGCGGCTGCCTGTAATCCCATTAGCAATCTTTCAGCAGATATCGAAAATCTATTTGTTGAAGGGAACTCCATAATCAGATACATATATTCAATTTGTTTATAGACTGAACATCAACAGTAAACCCGCAACCCTCAACGGGGCTCCTCCGAAGCCATCCTGCTCTCTGGCTGTTGAGACAAAACAGCAAGCGGCAGACATCCCGTTGCTATTTGATGTATTTCTTTTGTTTAATCTTGTTTATGTTTGACATCTTTATTCTGCCAGCATCATTCAGCATCGCCGCCCCGCCCCTCCCTCCGTGGTGATTCCGCAATGGCCTGGCACCAGGGTAACATTCAGGACTGTCAGGGGCTGAAGATGGGGGCGTCTGCGCAAGGCTTGACATAAGCTCCAGTCATCGGATCCACAGAGGCATGGCTGATGCAAGGCTCGATGAAGGGCCGCGCGCCCATCCGGGAAGGGATGGTGACCACACCTTGCCAACGTCCATTCGCGGACGAGAGATGCAGGCGACCTGGAACAATAAACGCTAGATTAGAAATCGATCCGTTTTTTGCGACGAATGAAATGATGAATCTCAAGCCGTTTGGACCGAAAGATTTCCCGCGACTCACTGGGCGTTCACGACACCAACGGCGCCAAGCAACATTCTTGGAAACCATTTGGTCGCAATACTCGTCATCCCACTCATCCCACCAGTCAGGCTGCGGCCGCCGTTTTTGACGTTTGCTGGAATCCCGTGGGTTGGCCGCAACCCAAAACATCTGAACAAACCCGCCGTACAAAACATCAAATATGACACGGCGAACGTCAACACAATAATGACAGGCATTACGGCGGAAAGAGAACACTTTAACCGACCAACTCAATAACTGAGGGCGCAAGGCCTGCACCAGCGGCCTCCAACCGCGCACACGTGGCCAACATGGGGGCGTAGCCTCTGTGCCGCACGGCGCCAACAAAACTTCAAATGTACATAAATGTACATAATGTAATCAGCTTGTAATCACTACCGTAGAAGAAAAAAAAAAGGAGGCTGTCAGACATGCACGTGCATGGCCATCATGCACAAGCATGCACAAGCATCTTGGGGATGACAAGCTCACGCGATGCAAACACCAAATCGATGGAAGAACCCGAACCGTGTGCGGAGACACCAGGCAGGTGTGCAACAGGCCAAAATCCCTGCACAAATTTCTAAGCAACCGACGCACTTGCAATTCCCCTGATTTTTCACGCCCGGGCCCATGATTTCCCACAAATATACGTGTCAACCCCTGCAAGGATCATGCGCGCGTTTAGGTGCAAATATATGCAAATTGAAGCCTGGAACTGATTCCAAAAAGAAACGCGAAATGCCAAGGCCATGCCGACATGTGGCGCAGAAAAGCTGCATATCCGAACAGGGTTGGATTCAGTCCCACAAGCAGCAACAGATGGGGGGCGGCAGAAGACAACGCCCAAGAGGATGAGCAGTCGTGCACAAGGAAAACAGTTTCACAATCACCGATGCCTGTTGGGCCATCACATGAATACGGCTGGCCTGTTGGCAAACATGCTCCATTGGGAGTTCGTGACCCCTGAACAGTCGATTGGTGTTTAGCACGGCCAAGTTCAGCACGTTCGGCTCAACTGCACGAATCACTTCTGCCCCGTTACACGGGATACTCACGGCTCATCTGCGGTGGCAGGGCGAACCTTGGCAGGAACTGCAATCGTTCTGCGGGAAAACTACATGATCGCAAAAAAATTGGTTGTATTATCGTTTTGGACACCACGTGTTGCACAAATTCGGGCCCAACTCAAGGAAGCTGCGGTCCAAACTCTGTGGGGCTTCGAGGTTGGACAGCGTAAGAAAGAGGTGTGCTTTGTTGAGTGTCATCATTTGTGCTTCCTGCTTCTTAAGCTTGACTTGTCATGAGCTGTTCTTTTTAACGTATCCCTTTTTCCAAAACATTGATATGGTGATGCGATGTCAAGCCCATCTTTTCTGAAATCTAACACGCGCGTTATGCAAAATAACCGACGAAACCATAAGGGTGCGGGTCGCTGTCGCCATCTTCGTCAGGGTTGCCGTGGCCGCCGCTAGTTTGGAATCATGTTTCCCCCTTGCGTTTTCGAATGTATACCGTCGTTTGACACCTACATGACAAACAGAGTCAATTTTCGCGAGCACATGTGACGAATTGTTGATGATTTTCCGTGCCCGCATTGCTTGGGCTGGAAAAACGTATCCCAACATTTTTTTGCTGGCCTGAAAAGCGTTTTTCCATATCGAAAATTGAGTGTAACTAAAATAACTGTCGAGTAGTCGAACATGGAAGAACAGACACAACATAACCCATCACGTAGACACCATCGGTTCTTTGCAATGGCTTGTTAGTGCTCGCGCTTAACATCCCCCCACAAAAAAACCAAACACAATTATGATGGTTCAGGATGTGTCACGAATGTTTCCGGGCTGCTATTTGATGTGTGCCAAGTTTGGTTTGAACTTGTTGGAAAGCATGTCGTGTACGTGGTCTTGCTTTTCGAATGCCTTTGTGCGTATGTGTGTATGTGTGTGTGTGTGTGTGCGTTTTTTTTTTAAGGGTAACTTCATGCAGCTGGCACGAAAAATCTGCCATGGTGCTTCGTCGTTGCGTCTGCTCGCTTTTACCCGTGGTTGTTGTTACTGTTGTGAATGAATGCCCACAAGAATCAAAAAACATATTTGTATATATTTGTTGCTGTTGTGGAGACTGCGTGGTCTGGGATAAAAAGGGCTGGAAATAATTTTTGCCTGAATATTCCAGCAAGCGTGGGAAGTCATATGAAGAATAACGACGGGTAACGCTTGATCCGGTGGCTGGTGCTTTTTGGATGCCCCATACGCAAACTCAATGGATTGATTGTGCCTGACGACAATACAGAACAGGGTGGACTAATGACCCCCAAGTACACCACAGATCAGGGTAGTGCGGTGTAACATGACCAGCAAAAGATGTACTACGAAAGGCTTGACTTGGGTTTTCCACCTGGGAACCAAATTGGCCGATTACGTCTGATAACGCCATAAAAAAATGTAACACGTTACAATGACCAACAAAGGATTGTACGCCAACTCTCCACCTCACAACATCGAGGGATCCCCTTCCACGCTCTCACAGCCACATACTCCCTCCCCATTTTATGAAATGAGGGGGGCGGGGCATTGCAATTGCATTGTTGCCCGAATGAACTCAGAAACGGTGCAAAATTGGGAGGGAGCGTGGGCGGGGGGGAGTCACTTCATACGGACCTGACAAAAAACAGGGGTGGGCATAACTAGCGGTTTCTTTGCTTGAAATGGGGGGGGAGGGACGTCTATATATAACAAAACAGTGTCTCAAATAACTTTTTATGAAACCAAAAGGGAATACACAAAATATGCGCTACCATGCTTCTGATTTTTTCACTCTACACCTCCCTCGCGCCAGTTCCCCGTGAATGCATCCTGGGAAGTACTTTCTTGTGTAATGAGCCACTTACCCATAGCATTATAGAAACTGTTGTTAATGGGGGCGGATGGCAACGCTCTTGTTAGAATGAAATGGGGAGGGGATGACGTCAACCCATGGCATGGATTACCGTTTTATACACGCGGCTGTTTTATAAAGGCGGCTCCCCCCACCAATTCCATGAGGGCCATCTGTTGGTGGATTTCTACGTGCGGCATGGAATCTCCACCTCACTATGTTTCCCACGCAAATTTATGGGGCCCGCAGAAACCCTCCTCACAGGAGTGCTTCCTCACAGGAGTGCTCGGGAAGTTGTTTTGGACGGTGGCCCATTTTGCAAGCTGCGTCAAGCAATCAGCAAAACGGCCACGGGCCCCTGCAACGTACAATTTTTAGGAATGTGTTTTTGGTTTCGATTCTTGAGTTTGCCTGCGCAAACGTGCCTCTACTGCGCAATATTCATGGCTGCACGCTACTTCCCAGCTTTGCGAAAGGGCGTCTGCGCCGAGACTACCGCGAGACGGCCACAGCAAAACGATGGTCACATCATTGGACCCCGCGATCGGCGAAAGGGCACCCATGCTGCAAAAACCCTTTTCGAAACATGCTTAGCTCCCAGACTGGCATTAGTTCTCAGAAACGTACTCGCTCCCAGGTTTGCACTAGGCTTCACAAGCGTATAAATTCACAAAGCCATCCCCAAATGTGTGAAACGTAAAGCTTCCATAGAGGCACACGCCATTCCCCAGCTTTGCGCGCAGGCAACTGTGCGTTTCCACCGTAAAAATTTCACACTTGCACGCGGGAACTCCATAGTTTTGCATGAGAACGTCTGTACCGTAGAACGTTCACCTCCAATCATGCCGCTTGTATGCCGGAACGTGGCCACCTTACAGGGCAAAAAGAGGCCACGCGTGACAATTGAAATACGCGCGACTGTACACATTGTGTTTGAAACGTCGAAAACTGTGCTATTGAGCGTCGAGTGAAAATGAAGCATGATCGGGATGATGCAGCGTGCTCAACTCCCAATTTTGCCACAACTGTATGGTCCACTGTTCCATGTTTGGCTGCGCCTGAGAACAATTGCATCGTCCGCGATTTAATTTTGTCGTTCCTGCTTTTGTTTGGGTGCGGCAACATGCAACAGATCAACAACACTAGCAAGCGGTCCGGTATTTGGGCGGGCGCGAGGTGCGTAACGACCTCCAGCAAGAGGTCAGCAATATAATGGCCCACCACTCCGTCCCCAGCTCCAGTTGGCCGAGCCCTTGCTGAACCACCGTTCACAGCACGTTCAGCTACTCGCGCTTCAGACACGGAGGCGTTTCCTCGCCTGCCGCCCTCGGATCCGAACACGGGCAAGATTGTGGGCGCCTCAGTGGGCGACATCAAGGTTTGCTGGCACGCGTGCAGTTTTCCAACTTCCAGGGCACCGCAACTTACGGCCGTCCCTCAGCATTGCAATAGATCACACGGTCAAGCCGGCGGCGGTCGTCACAGGCGACTGACGCCAAGCACAGCGGGGCTGAGGAGCCGCGACATGGTGCACTACGTTTCCTTCTGCTTACTGCCGTGTGAGCGACGCGGCAAAAACATCGCTCAAAGATGCACGCAAGCAGTCTGTCCTGGGGCCCAGCGTTGCACGAAGCACGCGCCACCAGCCAGCACTGCACGAGAACGATATGGGGTATGTACTGCAAATGCCCGGATGTACTTTGCCGCCAGGCCTGGACAATGAACTACGGAGGGAAGTCGGGCTCGACAGGCACTGGAGCGTACACCCCGGAATATCGCACTGGGACCCCAAGCTGCGCACGTTCGTCTCAAGATCCCAAGATCCCAACCTGGGCACGCAGGCAACCATGAGGTTTGCTCCTTACTATCGGAACCGTTTTGAATTACCTGAACATGCAAGCACCCGTGACCGTCTGTTATGCTTCCGTTTTGTCTTACAAATGCTTGATGCTGAAATCTGATTCCGAAGATGTGCGTGGTTGACGTTTGCAATGCGGGGGACCATGTTTTTTTTGGCCAAGGTCGATTTGAAGGTATTGATGAACATGTGGACTTTGTTCAGTAACATTCAATTCCTTGGGACGTGGGAGGCCAGGCCTGCAAAAGGTCTTGACGATGAAGGAACAGGATGTGTCACCATTCGACTTTGTGGCAACCGTGTCAACGTTCTCGCCGTTGCGCCCGCCAAGGTTGCAATTGTCGTATTTTTGGACAAATTTCACAGACGCTTGGCATGTTGGAGGACTACTGCTCTTGCACCCTTGCAGCCTTATTGTGCTTCATAATGAATCAACAAGGAGGAGCGCCAAGCTGTGATGTGCGTAACTATTTGTGCTTGCTTCCGTTTCTGGGCACCTTTACCTCCGCGTGGCGTCACACAGCTTGTCAAGTGTTACAAGGTTCGGGATGGCCAGCTTCGTTTCCGGATCCTACAACAACAAAGTGTCGCCTCGCAATGTCTACAACCTCAACAGCTTTCGCGTGGCAATGGTGCAGTTTGTCGATTTTAGGACCCTTGCATCATCGTCTTGCGCCAAATGGTGAATTGGCCTTGTGCAAGCCCCTGCGTGGTCGCCAGTTTGGAAGATCCTGGCAGCACACCCACTGACACCTCGACTGGCCCGCTGGCGCTCAGCGAACCCTTTCCTGCGAGTATGATCATCCATGCGTGGAGGAGCAGACCAGGCTTGTAACTGGTCTGAACCGGTCCATCGGCGGCGCATTGTCTGCGAACCAGCATATAAAATCAAACGTCTCGTGCAGGCCGGCTCTTGTGCGGAATGTCACGCAGCCAAACTCACCTGTGACAGCTGACGTGGCAGGGCGACGTGGTGCGCAGGGAGAATTTGACCGTTGAAGAAAAATCACGCCGCTGTGTGGGTTATGTAAGCTCGTGGCAGGAATAAAGGATCGCACAGCGCTGGGGTTTCGAGATGAAGGTGTCACCTGTGTAGAGTAAACACTCTTGGAGTACGAGGCGCAGAGGCAAAATAGCAACAACCTGCAGGAATCATGTATGGGCAACAGGCAGTGCAGACATACTGTTGATACTAAAAATCCTGCATGAACTAAGTATACTATATTACCATTATTCCCAAGGTTTAGGGTACTTAGGGTCATGCAGGATTTTTAGTATCCACCGTAGCATGCTGAAGGGGCTACCCTAAATATTAGGTGCCGTAGTATAATAGGGATTCAAAAATGGACCATAATTTTGACAACCACCCATGTGTTTCTCTCTGAGCTTTAAGTTCTTTGAGGTGTTTGTCTTCTGATCGCTTCCATGCATTAGGAAATTACCTCTGATATGGGATAGACATTGTGAAGCTTAAGTGCAACTGCTCTTTTTTCCACGTGGGTCGCTGTTGGCTGCGTCGTGCTAGCACTCGACCTGTTTGCAGCCACTTGCTTTCAGCAATGGCATGGCATTCGGTTTCTCCGGTTGGCAGAAGAACAAACAAGATCCACCTATGGAGCTGGGCTACGTAACTCAACATCCGAAGCTGTCAAGGCTTTCGATAATTTGTTAGATCAATTTCAACACTGAGCGGCTGCGTGGTGAGAAACCCTGGCAAATGGTGAAACTCTCGACGACCGTGAAACTTAAGCTTTCCCAGGTACTTCACAGGCGTCATCTCGAGGGTATTCTTTGGGGGTCCCAGTACTATATTTGGCTTGTTGCCGCCGCGTGTGATCTGTAGTGCTTTGATCTGTATAGCCATTTTGAAGCCCCAGTCCAAGTCCTGAAGACTCCGCTTGAAGTTGCCGGGCTAATGGTTATCAGAAGTGGCTAAGTGCTGGGCACCGCTGATGTGGGTTCCATTTCTGCTATCCTAAATAGGTGAATGGGAACGTATCACCGAACTGCCGAACAAATGCAAGCTTTAGGACAATTTTCGCCGATTCGGTCCATATCTCGTCATTGCTGATGAGCTAGGGAATACTGAGGTGGTACAGGTAAAGCCTTCAAAAGCTCTTGGAAGAGGGCAAAACAAAGAGAAGACAATCACGCATGACACGCATTGACTACTACAACAGTACCTTGAGATCTAAAAATCAGACTACTCATGGCAATGACCACTCAAGTCATTACACACAGAGGTTGAGCTCATCTGCATGTAGCGCGATACCGCGTAATGATCAGGTGATAAATTCCGTGCAGTGGAACCCTAAACCCTGAACCCCAAACTGCACGGCTTCTGCCTGCAAACTCACACTTCCTCTTGATCAGAGGCAGCCGCTGACTCCTGCTCAAATCATTTTTGCTTTGGGCTGGGGGTTAGCAAATTAGGGGTACCTTTAAAGGGGGATATGGGGTTTTCTGGGGGGTTATATAAGGATATATATAGGGCTTAGGGTTAGTGAGTTGCATAGGGCTACCTTTGAAAGGAATATAAGGGTTATGTAGGGGAAACTACTGTATGGTTTTGGGGGTTTGGGGTTACAGATTCCGGGTTGACAGGTTCAAATGACATGTAGCTTTGTTGCCGCGAAGGTTGCAATCCTTACCGTCACCTGTCTCCTATGAAAATCGGCTGCAAGCCTCTTAAACAATCGGAAGCAAATTTAGCATTTGGCATAGCAGAGTGATGCGCAAGGTTCCATTCGAATTACCCCCTTCCACATCAGGTGCCAGGCAGCACTCGAATTCCTTATACCCAAATCTAGGGGCCTAGATGACTGAAATAGGGTCCTGGTTTAGCCTCCTATATCTGTATTGGGATGGTGTCGGGTATCCTATCCTCCCCTATATAATCCCCTATATACCCCCTTTAAAGACTTTAGACTATAGTACATATGTTAGCACATGGCTCCAAACCCAAGGAATCTGAACTTGAGACAAAGGAAACAAAAAGAGCAACCTCCTGCCTTGATAATCCCTACCCGATAAATATTCCTCATGATTCTGCGACGTTCTCATAGTCGCCCTTAAGTAGATAGAATATGGCTTTGGGTATATTCGAATAAGATCCCCAGATACCCATATTCTATCTACTTACGGGAGACTATATTTTGAGAATCTTCATTCTGAGGGGCCAGAAGAGTTTTTCAGGAAGTAGAGGCAACAAGAGATCATGTCAGCATACGTGGTAGAAGTCAAACGGTGGTTTTGCAAAAGAGGTGTCCCCTGAACACCCTAGCGATATTTGGGGATCACACAGGGAGAATGGGGTATGCCAACCAGGATTCTGCAGGGACTATTTGGGCAAACGCCCCTAAACCCTAAACCCTAAATCCTAAACCCTGAACCCTAAATCCTACTAGGGTTTCTCAAATTCAAGTTGCCCTGGCTGTCTCCAGTTGGAGGGACCCTTCGTACAGCCATTCCCGGCGCAGAGGCCTAGGACCTCGAGAAATCTGAAATCCCATAACAAGGGTTCAGGGTTTAGGGGTTTAGGGTTTAGGATTTAGGGTCGCTAGTCTCTTATAGCCCTCCTACCCAACAAATTGGTACTACCCTGCTGCAGATGTCTCCTACTGAAGCCCGACATTCGATATTCGAAGCCCCAGGCCCTAAGTGCCTCCGACATTTACTACTATCCTAACCCAAACTCTCACACCCCAAGCTCCTCAAAACTTCATCCTCAAAAGGCTGAACCCCTACCTCAGACCCAAAGGACCTTCAGTTGCAGGGTTTCATGTAAGGATTTGTACCGCATGCCAAAGATGAACAGATTTTCGATTTTCATGTTCCGAAAACTGCAAGTCCCTCGGATCTAAGGTAGAACCTAGATGCCTAGAACCTACTGCAAGAGCCCCTACACCCTCAAATCTCGTACTGCCTCCTCCAGCCTCAACACAGCTACAAACCCTAAACCCTAAACTCCAAATCCTAAACCCCTAAACCCCTGAACCCTAAACTCTAAGAACCCCTAAACCCTAAACCCCTAAACCCTGCCTCCTCTAGCTCCAACATAGCTGCTGTAGGGCCAACTTCCGGGGCCGGCTCAACGTCACTCGCCTTCAAGTTTGGTGGGGATTGCAAGTGAAGCGAGCAAGCAAAAAGTGAAAACCAGAAGAGCTTAGGATTAATTACCTAAAGCCCCAGGGTAGGCAAGATAATGCTCCAAAGTCCAGAAATAGAATTTAGTAGTTTTCCTTTATCCCTATACAACCCACATATAAACCCTATAATCCCTATATAACCCCGATATAATCAAAAAGGCCAGCAATGAAAGCCTGCCCTACTTTTGATTGGGGTAACCCCTACAAGCCCGTTTAGGGGGGGTATAAGTGGTGTTACAAACCCAGTTAGAAGTAATCACTAAATCACACGGGCCTCCAAGTACTCTTTGACCCTAAACCCTAAAACCCACTCCTTGGCCTTAGGCCTCTTGACCTTAAATCGCAGGTTTAGGGATTTAGGGTTTAGGATTTAGGGTCTTAAACCTCAACCCTGCACCTTGACCCTAAAACCAAAACCCTACTCCCTGACCCTAAACCCTAAACCTTCAGTA